>VXBJ01000829.1:661993-865696 GCA_013400055.1 Nycticryphes semicollaris
GGTTGGGGGAGGGGGGGGGGGGAAGGAATCAGGAGTGAAATCCTTTTATGAGTAACTGCCTTTCCAAACTTTATCTAAGTAGCTTATTTACATTTCCCTCTTGAAAACCCCAAGTTTATTCAAATCAAAATCCCTTTACAGGAAGCTATCTGTTTCCACAGAGCTGTTATCAGAACAGGATGGGATTTCATATCCAGACTATATTGAGTTAGGCAGATGAGAGCAGGTCAGTTATTAATGTATCAACTTGGATACAGCACATCTGCCTGAAGTCCTTGCTCTGACTCATTCGGGTGAAGGATTTGTGCAGTTTCACCAGTATCTTTTCAGCGGAAATACCACTCTAGGCAGATCCATGCTGCTTTGCATACATAAACATCCCTCTCCTCTAAGTTGTGGTTGTTCATTCAAGAGGATTGTTTTGCTAAGCAGACAGTTGTGTTTGGTTTTGGGGAAAAAACAGATATTCAATGTGAATTTTAATGTGAATGTAGACATCTTTTCTCTAAATATGTTTTTTTAGATTGTTTTGGGTTTTTTTTTTTTTTAATTTTTGTCGAAGTACTCTTTAAAATGGACCATTGTGATAAAAAAAATTAGTTATTAACTAGAAATGTAAAGGGAAGAAAATCACAAAGTGATGAAAACCCAGGGTCAGCTTTGGACGTTTAAGAATAAAAATGGCTTTGAAAGTTCTCAAGTGCTGTCACAATGGTTTTGCTTTTCACAAAATTCCTAGATCCCTCCTCTTGTGAAATCCTACAGTGTTTCCAGATCCTTTCTGAAGCTCATGGAGGCCAAGGGATGAGTGATCTCATGAGAAGGTCATCCATCAACTTATTTTTCACTCTCTGTAATTAAGTGAAGAGCACAGTGGGAGGCTCATTTTCATACACTGACCTTCCTGCAAGAAGACAGGCTATAGAATAGCAAAGAAAAGTTTCTTTTCTGGTGTAATCAAATGTCTAAAACTAGGCTTATGTACATGTAATAAGAACAGAGAACAGAACTCTAAACTAGCAGTAAAAGTATTTTTTCTCATTCTTGTAGTAAGATCCTAGATACTACAGGATAAATACATTAAGAAGTCATCATTTGGCAGATGGATATGTTTCATTGAAGTACTTAGGATTTTGTTATCTCTCATTAGTAAAATCTATTAAATTAGATTGGGTAAGAGAGAGGTTTCTTAAAGGTGAATGGAGAAGGTCACATGAGGAGCTTCAGAGAATGGGACTAAACCCAGATTACTTTAGGAAAAGACCAACAAATAGGTAAAAAGCTTATTAATGAAGTGTATAGATAACAGTGAGCAGGAGAAACTACATATACTACTAAAGCTGTGGATGTAATGAACAGGGACCGAGAAGGTAAAAACCATATAGAAAATAACAAATGGAGAGCCATCTGTGATACATCCAATCAATACGTGTGGAAAAAACAATCCCAAAAATACAGTCATATTATTAGGTAAGACACAGTGGTGACAGTGGGAAGCAAGTGAAGTAGAAGAAATGCAGAGTAATGGATTTAGAATTTCAAGGTTAGATATATCTTCATAATTGCAGTGTAAATGGGGCTGCTCTGGATAACATGGTTTCTGGTTTACCCATCTTCTGCAGTGAATTAAGTTCTGCTGCTTAAACATTTTCACATCTAAAGGCATATTAAATGGTCCTTCCTTGAATTGTGTGCACTGAACCATGCAGTGCATTGTCCTTCAGGATTTTCAAAGTAATCAGAATCAAATCCTTATGGCTAGAAACTAACAATGACAAGTTTCTGAAGGAGTGAAAAAGCAGACGCAGCTGGGGCATTAACCACATGACTTGGTAAAGACCAGAGAAGTTCTTTTTTTCTCCCAACATATAGGTCTTACCCTTTCTTGTGCATATACTGTATTCCCAGCAAACTGCAGGTGTTAGTTTTTCCTCCAGTTTTTGTTTTGGCCATTCCTAAACTCTCATAGTGCATGTGGTACAGTGCTGTCCTTTGAAATGCTGCAGACTTTGAATGTGTCTGCCCACTTCCATGGTGGATCGCCCCGGGAACATGTCAGAGCAATTCTCAGCATCTCTGCACGGGCTGTTCGTTAGTGTTTGGGAGTAGTGTGGTTTTAACTTGTGAAAAGACAGATTTGTCTTGGAACATAGCTCTTTAAATACCTATTGCTTTGTGCTGCTGTAGTCTGAAAGGGGGCCGGTATAAATAGCCTTGTTCAATTAAACAAAAACCAAAGCAAGGTGGGGGTTACTGTCACACTTTTTGCCTTATTTCTGCAGTTGTTACATATCTTAATTTGCGACTTTGTTAACTTTTTAGGTCCTTCGTGTTTCAGCTTTTTTTTCAAGGTTTTGAGCAGAAGCTGTGTTCATGGTGTTGAGTGTTTCATACTGAGTTTGTGCTGCGTAGTAATACGTTATTTTGGATGCTTGCTCGGCTGATGCATCTCATTGTGTGCTGTGTGTTCTGTGCCTGGCTTCTGTTTTCCATGTTTCAAGGATGAAACTGTGCCTGGGGTCCTTGGTCCTCGCCTTATTCCTGCTGCAGTGGGGTACAGGAGTCTCACTCTGTCCTGGTGTGTCGACATTCTGAAATACAGTTGTGTCATGTCTGGTTCTTTTATGCTTTGAAGAGATGGAAAACCACCACTAACAATTACCTTTGCCTGTTAAGATTTAGGGATGCTAAGCTGTGGAGGAATCTTTGTACAAGGTTATTTTTGTGAGGTTATAACACACTTTAATAGGTTGCAATTGTTTTAACCAGAGGCTGTAAATATTAGAGAGAATTACATACGCTGTAACTTTTGCAGGTTGTTAAACAAAATTATAGGAGGAAGAGAGTGTAGGAGAACACTTTCATGAGAGATGCATATTCTGGGTAGACAGCCTAATGGGGGGACAGGACCTAGGATATGTGGGATGTTTTCCCAGCCATGTAGTTGGCCTGTTGGGTGACCTTGTGAAATACTTCCCTTTGTGCCTCAGTTTACCTGTCTGTACTGCTATAAGCACTTCATTTGCCCTCCAGTTCCTCTGGAGTTGGAATACATTGTACTGCAGCAGCTACAGTCAGCTCAGTTTTGCTGTGTTCTTGACGTGCTGTCTTCTGCTAGCATTGGCTGTGCCTGGCAGCTGTTGGGGAGGAAAAGGTATCTGGAAATCAGATACTTTGTTTAAGAAAAATGATGCTAGATTTGTCCCAGTTTGCAAATAGTCTAGAGAACAGTCACTGTTTATTTTTAGCAAAGGTCTAGAAATGACACTTAAGTGCAAAAATACATAGACAAACACCTATCAGGATTTCAAAACTCACCTTCTATCTCAAAATTATCCTGGAAGCTTTTTCTGTCTCCAGTTCCCTGTCCATTTATTAACTCAAGTTCGTGAATCCAGGTTTATTGAAGAAATTGGTGCAAATTTGGCAGTGATGATCTGTTGATGAATTGTACTACATTAGGTGCTCAGAGATGCATGCACTTAAAATTAATTTTAAAATTCTGGCCCAATTAAAAGAGATTCCCAATGCAATAGTTCCGTATATCCAAGTGTTTTAGGAGTTTGAAAACAAACATTTGAAAAAAAAGTAATCCATCAGCATATCTGCCTCAATTAAATATGAAGTAGGAAGACTCTTTGCTGTTACAGGTTGTTGGACAGGCATGAAATGATAGATTGCCTGCACCAATTTCAGCTGTTACCCATCACTGTATTGAAATGAGACAAAAGTGAAAGGAGCTAGAACTGCTATTATCGTACCAGATTATTTAGCTCTTTATCTATTTTAGAATTCATCAATCTTAATTACTCGGAGGGGAAGATTTTTAGGTCTCATTCTTAGTGAAAGCCATTCTCTCCTCCAGTCGTTCTGAAAAAAATCTGTTGTGATTAAGTCTCTCTTACCTGCAGTTATAAGGATTTTTACTTTTCTTAAGTGAAGACCAGAGAAAGGATGCAGGGCTATCCTAGACCCTTACCTGGGTGTCTGGATAAAGAGAAATAACCAGGTGCAGGGATGCTTAGGTATTCATGAAGCATCTCCCCAGTTATTTCTGTGTCATGGGAGAGATTTCTTCTCCTTCTTGCCACAGCTTTTGCTCCTGACTAGAAACTACAGCTGTTTTCGTGATTTGTTCCTTAAATGTTAAAGGTTGTTGAATAAGAGTTAACATAACAGCTTTTTAGTCTGACTGTTTTCTTCTTAACTGCAGTTTCTCTAGTAGAACCCAGTTCTGTGTCTCCCTCATAGTTGGGGCTGATTCTTGTTCTTGTAATGAATGTGCTTAATTGAGAGTGACTAAGTCGTATGTTCAGGAAACATGTGCTCCTTTGATATATCCTCAACAACTGTGTTTGATCTTGTGCACTGTTCTTGGTTCTTCTTATGGTAGAAATTCACTCAATGTATAATTATCACAAAATCCTGCTTCAGAATAAATACAGGTAGGAGAAAAGATAGTTTTAATTTCTCCCTCCCACACTTGTCCTTTGGGGGAGAGGGAAGGAAATCAAGGGCAAGAAACCGAGGAGACAGCAAAGCACTTTGAGGAACAAAAAGAAATCATATAAAAATATATATTTATATAATTTGTGTATATATATATATATGTTCATTGTATTTCTACTGCATTATTTTACTGAAAAATGTTGAAGTTGATCCCAGAACCCATTATGTCTTCCTTCCTGTTATCTGCCTACCCCTTTCTTTGCCGTTTTCTTTGGAAAAAACCAGCTTCTGTATATAAATATCTGGAACAGTTTTTATAACAAGAGTGGACAGACTGATAGAAGATGCATTCCTTGGGGAATATCTGAATAGTTTTCCCTTGCAGCTGTTAGCAATATTTGTCACTCAGATGATAAAGCTGTTCACTGGCCGTTGATCAAGCATACTTGACACCATTTTAATAAACATTGTGCATTTCCCCTCTGTTGAAGTGAACTGCTTTTATCTGATGGGAGAGAGATTTGTTCCAGACACAGGAAGGGCACCTGACAGTGGTGCCAATATGCCACTTAGAGTAATATAGTGATGGACTACCAAGCTACTCTGACTCACTTTGAAGAAGCCAAAGCACTTATTTCTCCAAGGACTGTCAGCTTATTCATATTGATGAACTATAAACAAAATTAAAATGCAATAAAAAGTGAAGAGATTAGTATACTAACATTTTTGTGAAATTTCTCACAGGATTTTGAAAAAAATGATGACAAAACAAAAAACTATGAAAATTGGCACGGCTTTCTTGCCAAGTGGAATATTAATAAGAGGAGGCAAATAAGGCTGAAATCAAGTTTTTGTATTTAAGTTTAAGCTCTGGAAATAGTATGTCCTTTACCTTCTGTATTACTTTTACTATGAGCCCTAATTAATATACGTAAATCCATATGCTTCTGTATTGACAAAACCTTTTGAAATTCACATAAGGATAATGGTATTGCTATGCTAAGTATTTCCATGAATGGTAATTTGTTTTGTGGTAATTTTGTTTTTGCCACTAGCGCTAATAATGTGCTGGGGTTACAGAAACACAAGCTACGGCAAAATGAGGTATGTCTGTTTGTGTTTTATGCAGATAGTGTGCTCAAAACCCACCTCTGGCCAGCTCTGGAGTAAGAGCCAGATAAATGAATCCTATATTGCTTTTGGGTATACAGTAGGAATCCCCAAGTAGTCTAGTTATCCATTATTCATCTAGAGGTGATACCTACTGTAAGAAATGCTAACTCATTTGCTTCCAATTATTAGAGTGCGCCCATAGTAGAAATGGTATTTCCACTTGGGTATTAACAGATTGGTAATTCACACCAGAGCAACTGCGGCCATGGTTACCTGGTTGTTTCATTCTTAAAAAAAAAAAAAATAAAAAAAATTTAAAAAAAAATCCATTCTGGGTGCTAAAAGGATTCGTTCCAGCCCTGTGCTGCTCCAGCTTTTGTGTGGCAATGTGGAAAGTCAGACCCAAGACCTGCTTTGTCTGAGGACCAGGCTGACTGAAAAAAAAAAAGATGAGTTTTCAGTCTGACATAGGTATAAAAGTCCCTACTTCCCATTTCTCTGGCAACAGAGATTCATGTCAAATTAAAGTGACACAGTAAACATAGCTTGAGCAAGGAATTTGGCCTAATCTGTGGTATTTACTTGGCATAAGAAAATAGCTGATATCATGATGACATAAGCAGGGCAAAGCCATTATTCTCATCTCTATTATACCCATGTAGTAACACATACCATTAAATCTGATGACTTTACTTGGGATTTAGTATAGAATCAGATTCTAAATCTTTTAAAGAAGTGCAAATGTACACGATGGTTTTTTTCTAGCGTGTACAAAGCTAAGCTTGTTCTAGAGAACTTGGAGACGTGCAGTTAAAATTAAGTGTAGTTGAGAAAAAAGAACTGGGTGATGGGAGGTTGAATTTGGAAGAGCACAACATCACAATATCTCAGTGAAAGGAGATGTTGGGGAAAGGAGCCCATTGGGATATGTAGGGTAAGAGGGCTTTTTTGCTGAAAGCTGGGGCTTTGTAACTTCTCAACTACTACTTGGTGTGTATACTCTGTATTTCTCTGCAGACATTGTGGGAAAGTTGCATTTGAATATCTGGTATGAAATTAAATCTGTTACATGCAAGGTCCTGCAAGTGGGTTGGTGCAATCCCAAACACAAATGGAGGCTGGACGGAGAATCGATTGAGAGTAGCCCTGAGGAGAAGGACTTGGGGGCGTTGGTGGGCGAGAAGCTCAATGTGAGTCAACTACATGCACTGGCAGCCCAGAAAGCCACCCACATCCTGGGCTGCATCTGCATGGGATGCTTCTTGTCTTGTAAGCCAGTGATCAGAAAAGTGGGCATTTCACTTTTCTGACCTAATGGTATGGCCTCACATTAGAGATAGCTCTTAGTGGTCTGTGAAACAAATAACTTGGCGGAGACAGTGACAGTTTCAGAGCAATGATTGATGCAAAGAATGTAACATGGTGCCAACAGGATGTATGCATGGTTCCTAAGCAGATAAGGAGAAAGTCTGTCTGAGAATTGCTGATGCTTTTTCTCAAGCTTTTTTGAGTTGCAAGATACTCTGCTTTTCTTGCTACTGTTTCCACAACTAATGAATAAACATAAACTAAAGTAAGGTTCTGAGTGTCTCGGATCTACCCATTTCTCTCCCACCAAGAGAATACAAGCTTGTCTATCATGCAGTCACCATGGTTTCCAGTCATGATAGCTGAATCCTCACAGCTAAAAATCCTTGTACAAGCCTCCAACGCTATATTTAAATCCTGGCTTTGTTTTAATCATGATTGTGTATTCTGTATTTCTGAGACATGATTATAAATGTGAAGTAAGCCTGTCAAGAAGTCACTTCAAGCCTTTACAGGTTTTGGCAACTGATATACACACACAAAAAAATAAGTTTGCAGTGAAGAGTGCAGCGTGCTGTATCTAAGCCTGAGGAATGTCTGGCGTCATCGGTTGAGTCCCATATTGGTGTTGCCTTAAGGGATCCTCAAATAAGAGTTGACAGCTGCTCCTGTGTGGGTGTTTGTATGATCAATGCAGGATGCTGTGCTCTGATGTGACACCAGAGTAACCGAGACCAGAATTCAGCCCGGTCTGCTGTGGCAAAAGCAACTGACCCAGGTGTGGCCTGGCATCCTGTTACAACCTCAGCCATTGAGGGAAGCAAGCGAGATGGCTTGGGGTTTTTTTGTTAGATTTTTAGATGAAAGGTTGGTGGAGTTTTTTTTTTTTCTGGGAGTTTCTCATAATTTAATGTTTTATGCAAAAATATCTTATTCCAAACAAAACTGGAAGAGGAGTGGGGGTTACAGGCAGACACTGAGGATGGTCAAAAGAGAATAACTGAATTGACCAGGAGCTAGAAAATACAGCTATGAAACAACTATGAAATAAGCAAACGTGTCTTTCAGTACTACACTAACTATGGAGCAATGAAAGCCCTGATGCACTTGATGGCTATTTGGATTACGGTCGAATAATAATAGAAGAATATGGATTTCCAGACGACTGAAGTAAACTCAGAGGTTTGGGTAGGTCAGATACCTTGAGACGAGCCCACAGACATTTGGATGTTATCTGAACTGCAATAAGTTACTAACTCTTTTGACATTCAAAAGTCAGCAACACAAATCTAATGCATTTCCAGTAAGTAGTTAAGTCCAGAGATAAAGGATTCCTCCAGAGGCTGGAAGTAAATTGTAGTGTTTCCTTATAGCATAACTCCTATTAAGTGCCATCTTCCGATGTTGAAGAATGTAAAAACACCCATATTTTAAACATTTGTGAGAGAGAGATAGTGCTTTTGAGCACTATTTTTAAAGGCGCTTGTGATGTGCAAGTAAGTCACTTGAAAGTCAACTTAAAGAATAATTGCCTAGGTGACTCTGAGAGCTGCTGTTAAACAAAAGGATGAGCACAAACCAATAAACTATTTGGATCCAATAGCTTCCATGAATCTGTCTTCTTTTAAAGAAACTATTGATCTTTACCATCAGACATCTAGACAATCAGTCATTCTTTGACAGCCACACATATGCATGCAAGCAGTAATAATATTGTGCATTCTGTTCCCCAGTGAAATATTGATTTTATTTATTTATTTATTTTACTTTGGAGACTTTTCCAAAGATGATCTTTTTTTAACAATTTTTCACTACACATGCATTTCAGAGGGATCCTCTGTGAAGAGAACAAATATGTAGTCTTGTGTTTTTGTTTTTTTTTTCTTTTTCCTTTAAACCTGTGAAATCTCAAGCCTGGTTGGGAGGTTAGTTTAAAAGAAATATTGATTTTTAGGAAGGTTATTGAAGTCTTAAATGCTTAACTGCTTTATTTCCATTCAATTTTATTGAAATCACTAGTCCTAACAATTAGCCAAGTCACAGTTATTTGCTTTTAAGAAAGATTTAAACATTATCTGCTCTATTGTCCTTCACAAAGCATCGATGATATATGTTGATGCATCCTCACATTGTGGGAGCAACAGACAATTGATCATCCAACCCAATCACTTAAAGCTAAAGATGTTAAGAGTTTCTGAGTATTCTGAGGGTTATAGACGTGGTTTCACTCAAGTGTAATCACTTCAGTTTGGAATATGTTACTCTTTGACTGCGTGGAGCTGAACTGGAATAGGATGTATCTAATAATTAGTGGAATAGCTTCTTTCTTAGAAATTAATAAGCCACCTTGTTGTATCCATAACTGGTTGTTCCATACCTTTGCACTACTGTGCTTGTGGTGGAATAAGCCTCCATTTATTATTATTGTTAGAACTGGCAAATTGAAGATTTTATCTTTTTTTTTTGAGTTGGAAAGTCTGTGTGTTTCTTGGGTGCATTGATAAACTGTTACATATTTATTACAGTTTATCCAATATGCAGGAGAAGGAAAACACATGTGCTCTCTCCAAGTGATGTTGATTCAGGCATTTTTTGTCATTAAAAGTTACTGACTTGACTCAGAGAAAAAGGGCTGAGAAGAAAGAGTGATCAGAAAACATAATGAGAACAGCATCTGGTTTCAGATAACTATTTTGGAGTTAAAAAAATATATTTTGAGGCCATTCTGTTTTCCATAGATTATCAGTTACAGAGTCATAGTATATTTAAAGGTTTCTTGCATAATTATTCGTCCTTTAAGTCAAAGATAAACCCAAAATTTCAAAGCTGATATCTTAAATCTATAGCTTTGCTCCATATCTTTGTTCCCTATATTTCCAGAGATGTCTGTGTATAAAAATGTCCTTTAATAAAATGATTTCTTAGACCATAAAGTAAAATTATTTCCTTTTGATAGGACTGTGTGTGTGAATGAGATTTTGAGTATTTCCTTAAATTTAGAAATGCTTTAGAAGCACGGGGTGTTTATAATCTGGTTTTTATTGTCACACTGAGAATTCTGAATAGATCCCTGATCTTGAAATTCACAAGAGCCATAAGCCTTTCTTTTTTATCACTTATATGTAAGAAGCACATCAGACGGAATCAAGAAAACTATTGGATGAACTTTCTTAAGATTAATTATGCAGTGCCGTTAATTTTAAAGCAGCAATGTTAAAGCAATCTTTCCAGTATTGTAATCTGCTGACTAACATTTGTAACTTTTAATACTTTTGAAACTCTAAGGTAACAAAGGAAACATTCCCTAAACCTACTCTGGGATAAATGTAAAATTTGATCATCAGACACTATTTGTGGGAGAGATACTAGCCCCCAAGGACAAGACCTTTCATGTGAGGGAATAAGGTGTAATAAATAATTGCTCATTTTGCAGCACTATCATGGGTTTCTTTCTGAAGGTGTGTTTTGTATGTGTAGTTTTATCTGTTTATTTTTTGTGTTTCTTTAAACAACTGTCAAGGAAAGAACCACATCAATAAATATACAATCAATACGGACCTTGGGTCACCAAACTTCAATAAGACAGCCACGTACAAACTATTCTGATTGAACTCTTGGCATCCAAACTACGCTGGTAAGATTGGTGTTGCCTTTCTGTTCAAGGATGATAAATCATTCAGGTGAAATCTCAGGTCATTTAAACATAGTCATGTATAGGATTGAGTTTTATTTTCTGGGAGAAAAGGGGTTTATCAATAAAAGTAGACTTAAAGCCAGAAGGATTGGTCTTTGAGCTGCAAAATAACTTTTCACAGTCAAATATTGGGGAAGGAAAAATAGAGGGTGAGTTTCTGAAGGAGGTTGTGGTGAGGCATGTTACTTTAGTAATAACTGTATCCTCTGCAGGATGGCTATACCCTCAGGGAATTTACCAAACATGTAACAGAGGGTACTCTTGTAAAGCAGTTTAAGATGGTGAGACTTTTCATTTTGCTTCTTTCTGGTTATAAACATAATGTCTTTTTTTTTTAACATTTAAATAAAATGCATTAGGGTTTGGTTTTGTACCATCCCAGATAAAGGGCAAGACCCCTTAATACAGGAATGTAAAAGGCTAGAAATGATGCTGTGTTGGATCTGGTCTTCAGATCTTGTCCAAGAGGAGATCCAAATTAGGCACAAATGCAGTGTGTAGATAGACTTGGGCTACAGCTACCAACAGCCAGTCAGAAGGCAAGCGCTCGGGAAAGACATGGCCAAATCCTGCTGCAATCAGAGCAGCAGAGAGGCCCGCAGGTTCCCAGAGGTAGTTCTTGACGGGGAGGATCTGATCTGCTGTTGAATCCCATTACACGGGCTTAAAGGTCATTATTTTAAATAATTTAAATTTACGATTAATTTTAAATTTCTTTAAAAGGAACTCAGGCAGCAGAGCTGGGTAAGGTGCTGTGTCTCTTTGAATTCTAGAGATGGCCAGGAAAAGGGAAAAACATTGCTTTCTATGCTTAGCTAAAGGGGCTTAAGCCCATGGCTGCAGTTTCTGTCTGACTCTTTTGTTAAAAGTTGTTCTTCTCTTGGAGCTTTCTTGCTGTATAATTCAAAATTGATCGAAGCAAAAATAATGTACAAGAAAGGCCATAAATCTCAACTCTCTGTAGGAGAATATGACTGTATTTTTTTAAGAAAGAATAGCAAGACAATAAAGAGAGTGTGCCCTGATGTGCCGTTGTTGATGCAGGAGGGCTCTTTACCCCCGCATCCCAGCGTGGGACACAGGATGAGAAACGCACTATTTGTGTCAGATCTAATGTGGGGATCCCCTCTCCCCATGCTCAGTGCTTTGAGAAAACCATTATGATTTAGGAGTGTAATAGGTGAAATCACGCATATTGAAACAAATATAATTCTGAAGGACATATTCAGGATGCCAGGGTAGGGACCTGTGTTCCTGACCAAACAAGAACATTGGGATAAAACATCCTTACATGGCCCAGTGCAGTTTTTGTTTATTTTGTCTGACTGCACAGCAGCAGGTGAGATTTATAGACAGCCTTCATTTTGGGTATTTCATACAACATTGGTATTAACTTTTTCATATTATATCTAGGGTTCAAAGGTCTGCACTCAGGTTTTAACCAGAATATCTTCCAAATTAAAATAACGAGTTGTGCAACTTGAAATGACCTCAGTTGCCTTGCTGTCACTAGAGAAAAGATATGGTCTGTGTAAACACAAATATCTAAACATTTCAACTGTATTATCAAAACTGAGATTTTAAAGCTCTTTTTATTTATTTATTTGAATAAAAAAATTAGTTATTTTATATTTAAAACTCTGGGTAGCCTTATTAATTTTAGATGCCATCCATGGGTGTCTGTGCATGCAGATACACGTGAAGGAAGTAACTTTTGAGGAGAGAAATAACCCTTACTTAAATATAGATTGTTTTACTAATTTTTGATACTGAGTACTAAGAGCTGTCCTTCTGGAGTCTCCAACAAGTAGACCAGGACTTGGGCCTAGGTTAGTCATCTTCCCTGGCTTCAAGCTTACTTGAATGGTCTGTGCCAAGTCTGAGAACAATTTCCATTTAAGAGGAGTATCTCCACTGGAGATACAGGTGACTTGTATGCTTAACGTATACTCTCTACTGGAGATTTTGTCAAGGTGTGTACATGTTTCCAGGCATAACTTGGACTCAGGTGTTACATCATGATTTTACTCCCGTTCTCTAAGTTACACAGATGAATAGCGTACTCTGACATTTCTCAGCTCTGGTAATCATAGAGCTGCTTATTTCTGTGCTGTGTTTTGGAAAATACCTTGTTCAACAAGTATGTGTTTTCATTAGTAGGTCAAGAGAGGTTCTTCTCCCCCTCTACTCTGCCCATCTGGAATATTGTGTCCAGTTCTGGGCACCTCAGTTCCAGAAGGACAGGGAACTGCTGGAGAGAGTCCAGGGCAGGGCTACAAAGATGCTGAAGGGAGTGGAGCATCTCCCAGAGGAGGAAAGGCAGAGGGAGCTGGATCTCTTTAGCTTGGAGAAGAGGAGACTGAGGGGTGACCTCATTAATGTTTATCAATACGTAAATGGTGAGTGTCAGGAAGATGGAGCCAGGCTCTTCTCAGTGACAGGCAGTGATAGGACAAGGGGCAATGGGTACAAGCTGGAACATAGGAGGTTCCACTTAAATATGAGGAAAAACTTTTTCACAGTGAGGGTGAGGGAACACTGGAAGGGGCTGCCCAGAGAGGTTGTGGAGTCTCCTTCTCTGGAGACATTCAAAACCCACCTGGACACGTTCCTGTGTGACCTGCTCTGGGTGTTCCTGCTCCAGCAGGGGGATTGGACTCGATAATCTTTCAAGGTCCCTTCCAATCCCTGAGATTCTGTGATTACTTCCAGTAGAAACTAGACTATTCCAGGAGGGCTAGTCTTTCAAAACAGAGAATGCACCTAAAGAAAGATTTGGCATGCCCTGCTAAAATCCTCCTCCTAGGAAGTTTAGCCTTTATAACCCTAGGCAGTGCTGAGACATCTTGCGACATATTTTGCGCCGTGTGTTCTCTGACTCCTCAGTTAATATTGTTACATTTCCTACAAAAATGGGTAAACATTAATGGAAGCCTGTGTTAGGGCCTATTTGGGCTGCCTTCCAATTTTTCTATCCAGCTGGCAATAGGAAAAATTCTCTTCCTGGCCTTTTCGGATGAATCAATATTTAAGTATCTTATGCAAATTAGAACATTTTCAACAGGCAAATAAACTTTTAATCCCAAGGCAAGGCAGGGGTCTGCAACCTGTAAGAGACAAGTGGGAATAAACCTGCTGTTGTGTGCACACCCTACGTGAGTACTTCTCACATCCTTGCTTCAGCCACTGAGCCAACCAACCAGAAAAGCTGAATACTCCTGCAGTCTTTATGATTGGAATAAGTATTGTAATGCAGTATTTTAGATTTTTTTACTGGAATTTTGCTCTGTTATTTTCCTTCTTTGCCTTGCTGTCGCTAGTGGTCAGGGTTAATTGTGTTTTGCTTTTTGAATAGTTATGACATACGGAAATGTCGCTGCTTTGAAACGTTGTCTCCTTTTTTAATTTGCTATGGTTAAGAGAAACCCCAACAAACCAAACCATGTTTATAGGTTTTTTTTTTTCCTACCTTCAAGAATTTCCTAAGCAACATGGCTCCTTGACAGCTGGATAACAAGAATTCAGCTCATATACCCAAAGTAAGACAATTTTTTAAATCACATCTTCGATTCCTATAAAGAAATGATTTTTCAGGCCTGTTTTGACACTGCTTATCTTTGATGCTGTCAGCTTCCTGCAGCAGCTCGATGGGTAGTGTCTAGACCTGATACAGTATTCCCGTGCCATCGCAGTCGTTCCTCACTTACCACTATAGCTGCATGAATGAAAAATAGACAGTAACAGTCCTATCAAGTGATCCCTGCGCCTCCTGTGAAATCTTTAGCTTCAGTTGGTCAAGATTATTCACGGTGTGTTCTGAGTATTGACCTCTGGTATATTCCTTCCTATGGGTGTGAGGCATTGGTTACCACATGTCAGACAGGAGACTTACTTTGCCTTTTTCCCAGCTGGGATAATTATGTTTTCTTTAAAAAACAGCTACAAAGTAAATTGTGTTTCTAAAGTGTTATGAAATGCTGCCTTACCCTCAGTGAGGGCCATGTGAGTAGTTTGCCTTAAGACCTAAAATGCTTTGTCCAACTGTAAGTTTTTTTACAGATAATTAAGCTTGCTAGAAGCTTGCAACTTTTTTGTTGGCTTTGATTGTTTGCTTGTTTTTAAATCATAGCAAGTGAACTAGTTGGTCACAGAGTGGAGAATAATCCTAGAACTGTATCAGGCTTGTTCCTGTTGCTTGTGTGCCCTGTCAGCTCTAGGCCAAATGCCAAAATTGTAGAATCACATATATCGAATGGGAAAATATAGATAACTCTGCGGTGTCTCCACTGATAATTAGGTTGGAACGAGCAAATATTCTCTGAGCAGCAAACTAACGAGGCCCAGTTTCCTACAGATTTGTGCCATGTGAAAGCTTTTCCAGCTTTCATGGAACCTCAGGCACATGAATAATATATGTGTTCATACCACAGCCTCTCCCTTAGTGTTCTATTAGGGGCAGTTAGAAAAGCTCTCTTCTCATCCATCTCTCATGTTGGGATGTAGTTATCTTTCAGACCCCCTACCCTTGTATCACACTGATTTAAAATCAGTCAGTGTATTCAGAAATTGGTGGCAAAGGGGATTTGTAGACTTGTACACAAACGCTAGCATAGAAAAAAATGTATAAACAGTGTATCCTTAGGAAACTAGAGTAAAAATTTAGTGTAGCTATGAAAAATGATTATTTCTTTTATACCTGATGGGGTCTATTTCTACTTTTAATCCAATTACATAAAGTGAATGGTGGTTTTAACAGCTCCCACGTATTCTGTTTTTACCTTAGGAAGGATTAGATTCACTATGAATGTGTTCTGTTCCATATGTTCTGTGTTGAAATGCTTGAGAATGGGAGATCTGCAGTCCCAGCAGTGGCTGAAAGTGGTCTCTGGAAGTGAGATTACAGGACGAAAAGCCATGATAGCGTGACTGAGGAGGTCCAAGGAACTGTTGATTGAAGTAAAACAAAGGTTTTCAAGTCTCTCCTAGTGTTTCTCCTGAAATAATGAAATTTAACTACAAATTTTTCTCCTTTCTTATTTGGCTTATGGCAGTCAAATCTCTCCGCCACTCAAGGAGCTTTCTTACCCTCATATCAGCTCTCTGCTAAGGATCCTGCAGAATAACCTCCAGAACCAGCCACTCTGTGCAGGTGGCTTCTGATGCCATCTGCTTGATGGGGAAAATTAAATCTATAGTTTTCCTGTGCTCCTTTTTAGAGAGCCATTTCACATATCATCAACCAATACTCTTGTCCAGAACCCTAGCCGTTACAGCTGGAGTTATCTGTGTACTTTCTACATATCCAGACCAAATATACTTAGGCTTTGAATTTCTTTCCCTAACTACATAAACTGTAATATTTACGTCTCAGTTGCATCACTGTCACACCCTGGAGCATCTGACCCTCTATCTGAGCTGTTAAGTGGACTGCAGACATTTTTAGTTCTAAGGAATTATCCTTAGATGAGCAAGAACCTGCAAAAATACTTTTGCATTTTATTTCACTCTTTGTATCACCTATCTTATGTTTTATTTTTGTACCACTATTACTTTGGTAACATAATTGCATTCCATGAGTCTTCACTCTATGTACTTATTAATGGCTTTCATATTGGCAAGTTAATTTGGATACAGTTATTTCCTTCTTCTAATACAAACAAGATTTGATTAATAAGAAACATTAGGAATATATAATGTGCCCATTATTACAGTTGTATGTTTGCCAGCGTGTATTGATGTCTGGAAGTGGCATTGTTTGTTTTCGCTCATGCATGCATTTGTTTCACTTGCATTCAGTGTTTTAAATAACAGAAAATTGCTAAAGCAAGTAGGGAAGAAACAGTAAAAAAAAAAAGAAGTGTTATAGCTGGCAATTAAGTCACGTGAGTCCGTTACACTCCAATGTACATGCAATAAGTGTGGATACCATGAGAAAGTCCAGTTATTTCCATGGTGTTTTGAAAGTTTAATGCTGTTCCTTTTCTGAATTTGTGCCAGTGTCAGTAATAGAATCTTGATGTGCTAATGCTAACACTCACTACTGCCTCCTGGTTTGAAAAGGCATCAGTAGGTGTGACAATGCTCATGTAAGCACATAAATAGTTGTCCTGCCTGTTTATGGAAAGCCTGAAATATGAGGGAAAAAAAAAAGGATTATGTATATCAAAGAGAGTGCCTGAGGTTGAAGCTGCAATCTCTCCCCTATTCAGTCCACCCATCTACCTTCTTAGCTTCTAATACGGTTCAGTCATACTGGACTATTTTTGTGTTTGGTCTCTGCCAAATGTTTTAATCTCCCTGCCCCTTCTTCCCCTACCCCCCTTCCCAAATATCTGGTTTTGTTTTGTTTTGTAGAAAAAGGTAAAATATGCGGAATTCCTCCTGTGGAAATGCTCTAAGTCTTGGGTTTGGTTTTTTGGTTTTTTTTTTTTTTTTTTGGGGTTTTTTTTTTTTTGTGTGTGTTTTGTTTGTTTTGAATAGGAACGTTACTAAGTTTGAAACTTGTCATAAAAATTGTCCGTATGGTTTGGGGGAAGAGAAGGTAAGAATAGACACTTGTGACATCCCTTTATACTGTTACTGGTTGGAATCTTCAATAATTATAGAGGAGTCTAATGAGGACTTGACCCTTTACAGTATCATTACACGGTCTCTCACAGCAAGTACTGAACATGCAAAAACTCCAAACAAAACAAAAAACTGTGAGAATGGAACATGGCAATAATTCAAGGAATTATGCATCCCTGTAAATTTTATGTATGCCACATAACCTTACCAGTTCAGGTAAAGCAATGATGGTCTTCTCTTTCTGTTGCAAATAAAAGAATATCCCCATATACACCACTAGGCACATAGCAGTAGCCAAACTGAGTGAAAGCTTTCCAGTACCTGTTGGTCCCTATTGTGAGAACAGTTCAGGGAATTCCAGAATTGGAAAATCAATGCAATATAAAGTGGAGGATTTGTTTGCAATTCAGTGTGCCTTGCAAGAAGGACAAGTGAGCTCAAAGCCCATAACCTTGTGAATATGACAAGCTCTTCAACATTCATTGAGTGTATGCATCAAAAAGAAACAAAGGTGCTGTTTGGGTAAGGGCAAAGATCCAGTTCTTCTCTGACTTCTGATTCTATTAGTTGTTTGCAAAAGTAAAATTTAAGTCTTTCCTTCTTTATTAAGGTTTTCAGAAGGTCTCAGTTGAATTGTAGCCATCTTTGGGATATTCACATTCTTAACCTATAAAGTATTTACTTCTGTGGTTACTTTTGTTTAGAGCTGGGACACATACTCTCTTTCCTTCGAGGTCTTTCCTCTCATATTTTTGGTCCAGCTGCTGCTGTTATACTGATGAATCTTTATAAACCTCTTCAGAGTCACCTATGTTTTTAGCCAGACTGGTTGCTTGGGTAATGCACTGCTGTTAATGTATACCTCAGCACTGTCTTTCAATGTGTGATTTGTAGAGTGATAAAGGTTGGCTGCCATTGACCTTCCTTCCACTTGAAATTCTTGAACATGGTGGTGCTTTAACTGAAGGGTTGTTTGTTTTTGTGGGTTTGTTTTTTGTTGTTTGGGTTTTTTTGCTTTGCTTTTGCATAATTTGCATCAAACAGCCTTGAAAATTCTGCGAAAAAGCAGATACCAGAGAGAGAAATGACCCAAAACCAGACTGAGTCATTTAAAAGTATTGCTTAGAAAACTTGTCGTCTTTGTTTCTGTCCCACAGCTGGCATAAGCAAGCACTGGCAGAGTTTCCTACCCACAAAATGCAACAACATGCGGACCAAAGGTTCAGTAACACCTTCCAGAACCTGGGCTTTCACTCTACATGTTCTCTGCAGCACCAAAGCATGAGCAGAATTGAATGTGCAGAGAAGAGTAATAATACATATGTGTGTTCTAGGCAGTGTGTGGATTC
Source organism: Nycticryphes semicollaris (assembly GCA_013400055.1). Taxonomy (NCBI): domain Eukaryota; kingdom Metazoa; phylum Chordata; class Aves; order Charadriiformes; family Rostratulidae; genus Nycticryphes; species Nycticryphes semicollaris. The sequence goes on from VXBJ01000829.1 coordinate 680,474, forward strand.
AAGATGCATTTGGGAGAATTACAGAGAAAAATAGAGGATTGGTTTCCTTAGCGTCTTCTACTTATCTTGGCCAGTTCCCAATAAGAAAAAAAAAAAAGCTGCTGTTTGCTTGTGACTATTATTTCCAGATTCTTTGTGAGATTTCAACAGCTGGATTGTACCAATGAGTTTGGCCCTTTGGGCACATAGAAATATTATGCTGGATGCTACATTATGTATTTTTCCATACGATAGTGAATTATTATTCACTGTAAGTCAAGACATAGTTTTAAACAAAGAAAAAAAAACTTTTTACCCATGCCTCGTTACCCATAATGATAGAGAATATGAATGCCCAGTTTGAGCTCATGAATCTTCTGTTACTAAACTCAAAAGCGCTGGAGACATCCTTCTGCTCCTCTTCATTTCAGACACAAGTCAAGTGGATACAACATTTTCCTGACAAACATGTGGTGTGATTTGAATCCTGTTAGATGGAGAGGGAGCTGAATTCCTCTCTTGGCCCTGCTTCCCCTCCTCAGTGATTTGCAGAGGGCTCTGAGATTACCTTCGTAGAGTAGCTAGGTGCTGCTCTGCTCGGGGCTTGAGCTATTCTCAGCACTCCCAAAGGAGATCCAGTGGAGGAGGAAAATATGTATAGGAGGCAGAGAACAGAAAAAGAGATCCCACCCAAAATTTTCACGAGTGGAGTTCCTGATCCAAGTTCTCACACAGCAACCTGCGTGAGCACTTGTGCTGAGACACTGAAGAGATGATGTAGGAAAAACTAATGACAAAGAATATGGGGCTGGTATTTTGTTTTGGGGGTTTTTTTTTTCTTTTTCTCAGCCTGTGCTAGATTCAAACAGCTGTGAAAATGTGGCCCATCCTTGCCAGTAAGGAAGCATGTGCTCCCATTCCCTCTACTGTGTTGTAATGTCTTCAAACCTCACCCTCACCCTTGTATTTTAGAAGGTACCACTAACTCTGAAGGAAGGAGATGCTCTAATTGTAATACAGAGTCATTGCTGTTCAATGCACAGCTTTGAGAAAGACAGTGCATCATGAATAAAGAAGATGAAGGATTTGTTCTGAAAGTTGCAGCACACAGTTAATCCATTTTGCCACTGACGATATCCATGAACCTGTCTGTCTGATTTGGCTAATCTGCGTAGGCATTTGTATTATGAACATCACTGTGCTGTCTCAGTGCTTACATATCTTGTGTATTAGGGAAGAAACATCTCTAATTTAATTAGTTCAATTTACAGCATGAATGAGTTTAGGATTTATTATACGATGGATGCTTATTTAAGAGAGACTTAATTATTCATTTCTAAGTTTGGGTAAGAGTAACGTAGCCTCAACAAAAATACATTCCTGTTAAGTTTATAGGTAGTAGTTTCTTCCACTGAGCTGTATAAAAGCCTGATGAAAGAAAAATCTAATGCAGACACAGTAAATTGCTCTGCTCCCACCTCACACTGGGATTGAGCTCAGAAATGATTAATGGGCTATAGATTTCTATAGCAGGTCAGAAGAAGCAAAGAAAATGATCCTCTCGCTCTCACCAGGACACCACAGCTCCAGTGTTTAATATGTTCATCCATGCTTTGATTGTCTGAAGGATCCAAAACAAGAACCCAAAAAGGCATTTATCTTTATTCTGGGTAAAGGAGGGAGAGTATGACAATTAAATTACATAATGGAAAGGGCTAAACCTCTGCAATTTATATTTGATCTAAAAACAACTGTTATCTAAGAAAAATGGATCAAATTCTACTTTTGGTGATGTTACTACCCTGTAGTGTTAACTGGGCAGTGTGAGTGCAATTGAAGAACCTTTGCCGGCATCTCTTTCGGTGTGTGTATAGAACACAAGGGTATTGATTAAAAGTAAGTTCCAAGAATTAAATGGGTGTTGATTGGGACAAAGAGATGTTTTTTGTTTTCTCCACACTTCAATTCATGATCCCTCTCTTCTGCTGCCTTGGGTGCGTTTTCCATAAGAAGGTGCTTAGATAGCCTTGATTTTGAAGCAGAACTAGTTTTGCACTTCTAAATTAATGTCTTTTGCTTCAGGACCTACTTGGACTACGTCCAGTGCTGGGAGAACTTGAAGTGTTCTTGTGCTGCGTGGCAGTCCTTCGAAAGCAAACAGAGACTTCACTTTCTGTTGTGTATTTTTTTCACTTTTACAAAGTAATTGTCTATTGGGAAGTTCATGTCCTATAAGGCCGCGTGGGAATGAACAACAGCGTATTCTGGGGATGGGCTCTTTGTGCTTACAAAACCTGCAAGTTGGGTTACTCTGATAACAACAGCTGGATGGTTTTTCGTGATGAATTAATTGTGCTGTATGCAGACAGGACTTCAATTCACAAATGAAATGTATTTTTGGAAATATTAGAAGAAACGATAACTGATCTTTTCTTGAAATACCCAAGGTTTGTTTCTCAAGCCAAGATGCATTAGGCTGGTGGTCATTAGTTGTGCGGGTTTGCCGGAATCGTTTAAAGTATATGTCACTCACTGCCTTTTGAGCATCATCTTCTCCATTAGTAATGATCCTGCTCCCCATTCCCAACTTGAATCAGGGCTGAGCAAAAGTCTGAAAGGAAAATAAAGCTGCATGTGAAGCATAGCAGAACTCAAGTACAAGGAAAAGTGCAGCAGACTCCGCTTGAAAACCATTGCAAAAAGAACAGAGAACTGGTTTGGGAAAGCTATTTGCCAACAGCTCACTTTTTCACACACTCAAGGCCAGTCAGCAGCCAGGCTACAGCAAAGCAGTGAATCTCCAGAGCTTGTGTGCTGTGTCTTCATGTCTCTGCCTGAGAAAGGCTGCCAACATCGATATTGATGGTGCCGTCCATTCCAAAATACACTCTATATGTCACGGTTTTGTGCCAGTCGAATCAGCTGATAGCGAATACTCTGCACGTGCCAGAGCTCCATGGTAAGATTGTGAGGGAGGATTGTTAGTTTCTCCCAAAAGTTTTCTACAGAAGAAGGACATTTTCACTGAGCAACACACCAGAGGGTGATGGGAAGGTATTTGATTTTCAGAGATTGGCTGTATTTTGGTTGAAAATCCATGGAATTATTTTTCATTTTATCAGAACACGCCCTTTTTGTTATCTTGCATCAATGCTGTCCTGTTTTGTTAGAGGATTTTTGTTGTTTGGGTATCTCTGGGTCAGAAAATAGTAAATTTATTGAGAGAATAGTTCTGCATTTGTTACATAATTCAAAAAAGAAAAAAATGAAGAAGGAAGAAAAAGCTGGGTGTAATATTTGGGAAAGGAAGGTTTGGGTGTGGATTTTTCCTTTTCTTTTGTCTTGTCTTTTTTTTTTTTTTTTAATTCCCCTTTATACTAATGTAAAAGATGTGTCCCTGAGAAATGTTTTTGCTCTGCTCCATGATGAACTCAGACACCTCAGAGTCAGACTACATTTATGGAAGCAGCCTCAACTCTCACGCCTGCAAGGTTTGGTCAGCTCTCCTTGTCTGGCTGTCAGAATTTCAGCACATCTGTTCTGCAGGAACGTTTAGTGTCTTTTTGAACACTGCAGTGCAATATATCCACTCTTCTGCCCTGGTTTATTTATTTTATCAAATTCTTTTTTCATGCTTGTGATGGGTTATCCATCATCAGAAAATTATCTCTTGATGTTTGTTGATCATGAGCGTATGCTCCAGAGGAAAGGGAAACCTGATGCTGTCACGTTATTTTTGTTTGTTGGGAAATACATCCCTTAGTTGTTATCAGATGGGATACCCAGGGTTGTCTTAGGATCTAGTCATTCAATTTGCCATACAAGGTGATAAAGCCAAACTAATATCCTTAAAAAATAAAAAGAAATAGCCTTTTTCTTTCCTTTTTTTTTTTTGGTAGCAGAGAGCTAGCAATTCAAATGAGTTGAGTTTATGGATGGCTGTAGAAGCTGTTTTCATTCACACCCTGTATATATCCATCAGCTGCTCTGCAGCATTTTACTGCAGCAGCAGGGGAACGGCTAATCAGGCTCATCCCAGTGGAGTGCTGGGACGGGATGGGGAGGGCTGGGCTGTAGGCTTGCGTAGGCTTGGAAATGCGCTGGAACAAGAAGGCTCTTTGGAACCTGAGCAGTCAGAGGCATATTATGTGAGTAACCACCCCCAGCAAACATGCATATTAAAACCCCTGGGGGTTTAATAATGAAAATAAATGTACTTTCCTACTTTTTGGTTGGTTTTGTGTATTTTAAGGGCAAAAATTCCTTATGGCAAAAATTAAGTACCCATTAAAAAATTTGCAGACTGTATCTAATGAAATCAGACTTTCCTCACATTGCAGCAACTGAATAAATAACAGTACTCCATGTTTTTTCATCTCCAAATCGCTTTCAAGTGTAGAATCAATCATCATGCCACTCTGCTGCTGTGGGTACTTTGCTCCAATTGCTAAAGAGAATATTGTAGTAAATAAACAACGTTAAGAACTTGCTTAGCATACAAAAGGGGAGGCAGGCACACTTAAAAACAAAGAAAATAATTTTAAGTAGAATTTGGTATTTTGTGGATTTATATGAATTTGACCCAGGTGAGAGGTCCCCAGGCCACCCTCCAGATTCTTTGTGAAATCACCTTATTTTGACTGAAGAGCTGAAATGAATAATGTTGATATATGAGGCAGTCAGTATAGAGTGATTCTTGCTTTGGAAGCAAATTTATGTTGCATGTACATCCAGACCTGTTCTTTCCCTCTTCTATCTCAGGGTTTTTTTGCTATGCATTCCAGAAAAGTTAAGCATGCTCTGTGACACCCAGGTGAATATATATGGTGTTAATAAAAACAATATTTTGGCTATCAATCTTCTGAGCTGGAGAAATGCCTGTAGTAGCTCAGACTTGCCTTCAAAGTTTCCCGTGCCATCTATGGAAAAATAAGTTTCAAGATCACAGCTGTGTGCCCAGCCTGTAAAACCGTGTGGCCAAAAATTGTGGGATAAGAGATCAGAGACCTTTCTCCTTCATTGTTTTCATCAGCACTCCCACTTCACTTGCCCCTGGTGGCCGGCGCAATCCAGTCCAACCTGTCCAAGAGACCTGAGCTGGAAGTAAGTGTGTGTGCATATCTCTGCAGCAGCATTAGGGCATCCCCAACACATTTCACATCTCACTAGCCCTTAACCCTTGACATCTTTTGCTCCCCTATATGGGTTTTGCACCCAAACTCATTTATTCCTGCCCCAGACCATGTTCCCAGCCTTGTGCTTTTTGCTGATGAAATGATGCTCAGCCTCCTGTCCATCCGCTCTTGCCAAAGGTATCTTTTGGTATTGGCACAGCAGCGCAGTTCATGTTCTGCATCCCTCTTTCCTTCTACGCTTTGTCTTGTTGCAAAGAACATAAATGTGTCTGCATTCAGGGGGTTGCTTCTTCGTGCTGGTAAATCACAGGTTGACCACCGCTGTTAATGTACATCTTCATGAACCAACTAATGGTAAAAAGTAAACTGAAAAAAGTAGGAATTTAGCAAAGGTGTTTTGCAACCTTTCAGCATAAAAGAAGAGAGACTTGATAGTTTTAATAACACATTGGAAGTAATCATGGATTAGAAGCGCTTGGAGGATTTCTTCCTAGTGAACCAGAAATTTTAATGCATTGAATGAAAAAAATATAATGTTATTGCCTGGCTAGAATGAACTGAAACTAGATTCTGATAGGAATGGGAATACTGGAATTGCCATAAACTGAGAGCGTTATTTTCTGAGCTTACTGGCAGTAAGTTGTTGAGGCATGTCCCATAGGACTGCACTTTAGCACCCATCCAACTTTCTGAAGATAAATTCTTTGGCTCAGTTTCCATAGAACTATTGCACGATTAAATCTTCAAACAAATAAACTACAGTCTGGTTTGGATTTTTCTAAAAGCTAACATATTCTGGTTTTGAAATATAAAGTAGGAGGCAATCCATCGTCTGGCTGATAAGTACTTTAGGTAGAAATAATCAGTGACCATTAGTATATCAAAAAATATGTGAAGAATCTGGAAGTGGCTGGGTGGGAAGAAAGACAAGATTCTGCGAGTACCCCCAAAATATTGAAGGATATTTCTTCAAACTTTCCTTTTATTGCCAGATATGTAATAGACGTAACATTCTTCTGCTCAACAGCAACAGCACATAATGAACTGGTTTTTTGCTAATACTGTTGCTGCAGATGAATGACCAATACATTCAGAAAGGAATCATGTGCTTAAGCTTAGGAGGAAACATTGTAAATGCTCAGCATGATTTTCTGTTATTTGTATAGAAATAAATTAGGCATTAATACTTTAGTCCGTATTCTGCTCTCACTTCTATCACTTCTATGTCTGCTTGAGTCTGCTAATTTCAGTTCACGTACTCCTGGTTTATATTGCTATAGCCAAGAATATAATCTGTCCCAGGGAGTGCAAAGTAAACAAGGAGAAATAGGTAATTAAAGATATCAAGGACATATAGGAGACAGAAACCCTAGAGAGAATCCATCAAATGAGTCAGGACAGACAGTGAAAAATCATGGTATCCAGGTGACAGCCAGAAGTGAAATAGAAAGCAGAATAGGGGTTGTTTTTCTAGAATACGTTGTCAAAATGCTGAGGTGGAAGATAGTAGGTGAGAATACATGGGAGATGCCAGTTGCAGAAAGGCAAAAAGCCAGACTAAGGTCATAATAAGAGGAAATAAAAAAAAAACTTAGTGCGTATCCTGAAGATCAAGTTATAAATATTTGGATGAAAACAGGAGAGAGGCAGAAAAAAGTAACTGTAAATTCTGTTTCTAAAAAATTTCACGTGGGTACCTGAAAGCCTGTGTGAAGTTGGAAGAAATTTAACAGATTAGTGACAGCAAATATTTTTTTAGCCTGATTAAATGCAAACCCAAGAAAATCTGAGCCCAGGTGATGAAACGTAGGTAATGAGAGTTCTCTTAGGGATTTGCATTCTGAAGTTGAAGGAGTAGGCACAGAACAAAACCAACTGCTTGCAGTCTTCAGTAAACACTCATTCTGCTGCTGGAGTCATCAGCAGAGAAATCTTTACAGCTTTTGTAAAACATAGAACCAATGAACCGTGCAGAAGGAAATAAAAGATACACAGGTAATTGTGCAGTCCTCTTTAATGTTGGTACGAAAAGCTGTAAATTTGAAGAGGTACTCAGAAGATGCTGAAGGTCTTAAAATACAGAATTATGAAAATTTATGATTAATGACTTTTTGTCTCCCCACCTTCTTTTAAGATTTTGATGATTTTTTTTAGGCAAGAATTTTAGCTTAACCATGCAAAGCTAGATACAATAAGCTGTAAACCAGTGAGTGGAGGCAGTTTTGAATGAAGGGAAAAGGCTGCAGTTGAAAACATAATCACGCAGATATAGTAACCAGGAAAACACACTGCAGGGTCACGCCTTATAGTGACAAAGAATCACACAGAATATTGAATATGATTATTTGAGATGTGTAAGTATATGGACAATAGTGTGAGTTTTTTAAAAATGAAAAGCTCCATTTTTGTAACCTATTTGTAGATATAGGGAAGAGGGTGTTATACTGAGCGTAACACGGCCAAATGAAGCAGTACTGGTCGTGCAGGGATGCCGGCGTGGGGTGTATCTTTATTCATCCTAAGCAGATGTGAGACTCATTCTGGCCATTCTCTTCAGGCTCTTCCTGGCTCTTGTCATGATTAATGAGACTTGATTTTTGAAAGAGTAGTTACAGATGTATAATGATGCCTTCCAGCAAAATTCAGGATGTATCAGGCTTTCTCAGAGGTGAACTATAGATGTATTCTCAGAAGAGGGTCTGTTATAAGCAAAAGAATGATTAAAAAATCGAGAATACGGTCTATTGGCAGCTGGTTCTTGAGGTCCCTGCTTACCCTCATGTTACTATGCTATACTTCACTTTCTGGATCCATCTCTCGCTCAAGCCAGGACAGCATCAGACTTTCCCATCACTCTCTCTTCGGTTAGTAACATTGCTCAGCCCACAACAGTCCGTCTCACGTGATCTAGAACTCTTAATCATCCAATATTTAATCAGGATCTGTTTTGGTCCTCCAAGGCCTTCAAATTAGCGTACAGGGTGTTTCTTCACTAGCATTTTAGTTTGCATCAAAGTATGCCATGGAAGCAAGTCTCCCAGTTGTCTTCGGTTACTGTGCCGTTATTCGCATTGCAGAGCGTGAACTGGATTCCTTATGGACGAAAGGAGAAACCAGCTGTGCTTTGAGATACATCTGTCTAGTGACCAAGAGATCAGTTCAAGGGGCCAGACTAAAGCAAAGTGTGAACTTCACGTGCACAGCAGCTGCAGCAGATTTAGCATGAATTTCAATTCTGCAAATCCACCCCTGGAACACCATGCTGCCTCTTGATGGAAATGTCAGAATCTGGGCTGTAGGAGCCTTCTTACATGTGTTCTTCCCTTCCATAACATACATCTGCAAACCTCCTTGTACAAATTGCAAAAAAAGCAATACATTAAACCCTCATTTGCATTTTATTAACTGATTGCAGGATTCTAACATGAAAACAAGTGCATGCAGCCACCAGGCTGGTGCTAAGAATGCAGTTTCCTTTTAAGCATCCACTGTAAAGCTGTGATAGCCTTAATGTCTCCATGTGGTTAACCATAATTTTCTGAGGACCAGACAAGCCAGGAGATTTTGGAGAGTCTCATATAGGGCAGACTTTTCCAATCCTCAAACTGATATTAAAATTCTCTAAGGTATTTTTCATTTGGCTGGATTTTTGTCTCTTCATTTCAGGTTGCAGTTTCCCTCACAAACACTTCTCAAAATATGTTTGTGAAAATGAGTTCACCTCCGTTGAAATATTCTACCAGCTCATATTATCTTTGACTGAGCTGACAAATGGCTTGACAGCATTCCTGGAATCTGCCAAAATACAATTTCAGAGACGACAATGCCAAGCGAGGTAATAATCTAAATGAATATCATTGCAGCTGAACATTCACATTCCTGACTTCCTTTAATTCAGTGAAAACCAGGCCAGTCCCCAGTTGTTTGTTTCTTTGCAATTGTAAAAGTTTCTGGTTTGTGTTTCCCTGTTAACACATGCGATAATGGGATGAACAATGGGAAGGACCTTAATGTACAATTAGAAAGAAGATACAGCTACTAACAGGTAGCTTCAGTGCAGGAAATCCTGGGTTATAATGAGCTGTTCATACTCCATTGGAACTCCTAAAACTAAGAGCTCCTTGGAAATCTCAAACATTTATGAATTAGCGATTTCATAGTGTTTGTGAAGATTAAGTTTGTCTTGTGGATTTTACGGTGATTGTGTATGAAACCTTTTTTAGAGGACCTACAAATAGACTGCAGTTTTAATGTAAAAACTATTTTATCTGCCTTAGTAAAACCTGTATCTTAATTCCATGCAGTATTGTAATGACACCATATTGCCAGATAATTTAGTATTTTAAATCTTGTGGATATATTTTTAAGATGCTCTTGCTTATTGGAAAGTTTCAGGATGTTTTCCATAAGTTCCTCAACACCATCCAAACCCCACCCTAATTTTGGTTTATACAATCAAGAGGAAAAGCTATACCCTGCTATCCTGACCACTTCCACAGATGAAGAATCGCTTTCTTAGGATACAAAAGTAGAGAATTTTGCCTTCTGTGGAAGCAGAAGGGAGCTAGAAACCTGGGAAAAGACGATGCTTGGGCAGTGTGAAGATAATGCTAAATTTGCGTTTGTCTCCAACAACAAATCTAATAAAGAGATTGAACCATATCAGGATGCTTAGGGGAAATTTGCTAAAATCTGTTAGAATGAACTCATGTCTAAGCCCATTTTTCCATATATTGGAACAAATAGCAGTGTTTACTAAAGAAATCTACATTAATATTTAGCAAGTAAAACTTATTTTGCTGGAGATTCTCAGAGTTTTCCATTGCTCGTGACACTCATGAGGCTTAAAGTAGAGGCTTTGGCTTAGCAGCATGAAAAATTGTTTATGAAGAGCACTTAAGGCACATATTAATTAGGTCACTAAAGACAGAAAGAAAAAAGGTTGTTTGTTTTGGTTTTTTTTTTTCCTAGAGCTGATTAGATGACTTGTAAAGCATCTGCCTCAAACCTTTTTGTAGTACGGTCCATGAAACCAGGAAAGGAGTTAGTTTAAAATGTGTGTGGTGTTGAACAGAAAAATGTTTTAAGAATAATAGATTAATGTTGAGATTTACTCACTGTAATCTTCACAAATGTGTGAAATTCATAATAAATGTGTGTCTGTGTTGGAGGGAGGGTTCAATTAGAACATGTTTCTGGAGATCTTCAGCTCATTTACTTAATCTTATATTCTGTAGATGCAGCTGCTGTCTAAGATATGTATTTCTTATGATTTTACATCTCTGAGGTTTGGAGATTAGTTGTGCTGCATGTTTGAACTATTGTCTCAGTTGTTAGAATTAAATAACTAGTTGTACAAGACCTCAGGTGTAAAATTCCAGCTGATCAAAATTCAAATGTTCTCTTGTTCCTGAAGAAGTCTTTCTGACCTTCATTACTCTTCAGATGTCTCTCAGTGCTGTTTATTTCAGGTTCTATTCTTTGTTAAAATGCTGTTTTGGTTTGCTTTTGACTCATTTAATCATTTAATCCCTTTAACAGTGAGCAACTGTAATGTCTGGAGATCAGGAACATACTTCTGTTTACAGCAGAACAGTTCAAAAAATGCCTTTTGGAGATCTGCGAGTTGTATATTCTCTTGAGCCATGCCCACTTGGTCAGAAGGTTCCTGAGACTGCAAAATAAAGTTTTGCTACGTCTTACTTTCTCATGTCATTGTTCATTCATGCCGTACCCCACTGCATACTGACCTTTTAGCTCTGACGCACAGAGGCGTATGTTCTGGCAAGTTCAAAAGTGCGTTATATCTCCCTACAGGAGATTTTCAGATGTCTGTCCTTGATCCAAGGAACATGCTCCTGTGAAAAATGAAAGGTCGCTGTGTTTTCTCAATTTGTTCGGAAGAGCTTAGCTTGAATATTGCTTTATCGCCATAGTCACAGGGAAGCTTAATACAATATATAAATCATATATTTATTTTATCATTTTCTGAGCAGCTCTGAACATGTGTCAGTAGTTGACAGTGTTCACACGGAGTATTGTTTCTGAAGAATACACTGAGTGAAATTCTCTATGTATGCAATTAAGAATTTTAAATGATAAATCAGGAGCCAATGAAAGCATACATTTTCTGAAAAAAATTTATGTTTCTAAAGTAATGTGACAGCCATATATCATGTTTGAGTCTTTCTGCTCGCTTGTTTGCCATGATTCTGAAGCAAAACAGCGATATGGTTTGAGTGTAGCTGGCATAATAATGTTTGTTAGTATTGATTTGTAACTGATAGAATGACATTTCTGCAACAGGAGTTTTGGGCTGAACTCCATGGACTTATCTGAAAGCAATGAGTCAGAACCCGTCATGAAATGAGATTATCAAAATCCTGAGATTATCAATATCTGAATTCTTATTTCTTTGAGGGAGGCATCTTTTTGTGAATATGTGTATGGATATTTCAAAATTTAGTTATCCAGATGGAATATTTAAACAGGGTAGAAGTTGGAACAATATTGATTATTCTGCTAATTTCTGGACTTGATGTACAAAATGTGAGGGGTCACATCTCCCTCCTTGAGGGGAAGATACTAAGATTGGGCAGTGGTCAAATGGAGTAAGATCCTTACCCAGTAATTATGATATTGCCTTTGGTCTGGACTCTTGCTCACAAATACAGGTGTGCAAATTAAGCTATTAGGTCATCTTTTTCATTGCAAATGCAAGTGGAAGTCTAGTTTGACTTCTGTGGATTAAAATGTTGAGCATGGATCTGAAGTTGCCTTTGGACAGTGTTCTGTGGACTTCTTGAGAAAAAATTATGCACAAATTGGGCAGTCAGGTGCTGTCTTCTGCTAAAAAAAAATTAGGATCAATGCATATGGAAATCTTTTTACTGTGGATGCTAACAGCCTTGGCATTTAAATCCCACTGGAGCCATTACTGCAGTTTAGCTATCTTTTGCCTGGACTGCAATATTTTTTTTCTTTGGCCTTTTTATCTTACTTGGGGTTTTTTTCCCTTTTTTTATTGATTATTTGAGCTAAATCTTTTGAAATGCCATTCCAACAAAACCTGGTTTTCTCCAAAATACTATTGTTTCAACCAGAGGGCAAGTAGCAATCATTTATGAGAGTAACTTCTTGTTACTTTACAGCTGCCACAAGAAATTAGTTCCTTAATATTCAGAGTAATCTGGTTTATTTCATTGGTTTAAGAGATTAACGAGACACTGTCAGTAAAATGTTACGTTCGTGCTCTCCTTGTGTCTTTTTAGGAACTGGGTAGAGATAACTCAACTCTATGAATAACAAAACTGAGGCATGATGGACTTTACTGGAATCAACTAGGTCCAACTGTTACGGAAAGCCCCATCACATTATAAGTTTTATAAACCAATCAAGGTATTTTAAGTAACCTGCTATATATTCAAGTTGTTGGTGATAAACAAAGCGAGGAGCACTTTCTTGAGGGAGGACAGGATTTCTGTTTGCAGCAGCTGCTGCAGGCGTTCGGCTGTTTGGTTTCCGTGAAGCTTGCTGTCAGTTTTGTGGAATGATTTTTGCTGTTGTGTTCTCTTTGGTTAGAGTGGATAAAATGCCAGAGACAATTAACTAAATGATATTATAAACTGGAATGAAAACCACACATTTGTAATGGCTCACAGGGTTTCTGATCCGAAAGCGTGTACAAGTGTCTCACGCAGTCAGCAACTGGTTATTTCATAGACTAGTCGACCATGACTGCTTTTTCGTGCTGCAATTCTAAGAAATTTCAAATACTGAGGAAAGGGCTGCAAAGTTGTCCTTTTCCACACCAGCATGGTTGGTTGGATTTCAGCGTCTGCAAAGGTTTTTCTCAACAGTACTTGGAGCTAGATTTTTCTTGAAACTGCAAATGAAATAAAGCCATGTGCTTCTTATATTTTGCATGTGTACTCCCAGGGACAGTTCATTGCTCATAATTCAATGTAATTCATACAGTCTCTTTCCAGACATTAGGTATGCATTTAAAGAAGTAATTTTAGAGACTTAGAACATAATAACTAGTTTAACTTTCTCTATAGATCTCAGAAAATTCTGTCACTAAATATCAAAGTTAGATAACATGATTTTATTCAACTGCTCTTTGTTCCCTTCTATGTTTTAACCACTGGAATTTGTATATCTAAGTGGAATATCAGTATGGTTTTATTAATAACTTTTTTTTTTATAACTTTGATACTAGGAGAATTATTGCTTTATCTCATAATGAGATCATTTCCATAATAATAAGTTAAAAAATAATAACGTGACTCAAAGCTGATTTCTGAAGACCTCTTGTAAAATATAACAAGAAAATAACTCTATGTATTTAATCATTATGCAAATCGTCACTCGCTGTTCTCATATGTGAAAGCTGTGGTAGCATTAGCAATCTTTTATGCGGATGTTGTTCTCCAGATACAACCCGAAATGTTCAGCTAAAAAGGGCCACTGAATCTGTCATGAACAGCTACTGCAAATGTACTCTCGAAGCAACAAGGATGCTGGAAGTGAAGTAACATTGCCAATGGCTTTATAACCTTCAAACTTAATGTGTTTGGCTTTCAAGCTGCCTAAAAACAATTGCTGTCAAAGTATGTAATTTGAGTCTTTGAATGAAAATTAAGATGTGGAAAGAGTTTAGTAGCTCTGCATTCAAGGTATGTTTTAACTATTACACCTATTGAGAATATGATTTATTTGCAATACTGTTCTCTCTATAGAGAGAACCTGCAGGGGGCCATTCTTCACCAATATTCACAATCATAATCCTAGATAAAGGCACAGTGGTTTTGATAAGTGGAAAACAAGCAAATAATCATGTCAGAAAACAACACTAGGCCAGATTTTCAACTTGGCAATCTTCAATTCACGCAGTGGGCACTTGTGTTATTTTTGTGCATTAGTTGGAACCTCTTAAGGATCCCTGGATTTAGTGTCAGCCTCTCTACCCAGCTGCTAATTCATGTGTAGTGCTAGTTCAGAGATCAGAAATAATGCTGCTTTAAGGAATTTCACCTGGTAGTAGGGGGAATATATTTCTGTAATCTTTGGCTCTGCTTCTCACCTCCAGTTCGACTGGGTGCTGCTCAGTTGGTGAAAAGTGGGAGTTAACAGTTCCCAGGGCTGCTTTTATCTGTGTTCTGTGCTGAAGCTGCTGCACAACTTAAGTAGTTCTTTGCGGGTCAAACTGAGGACCTACACAAAGCTCATAGGGAAGAGCACAAAGCTCATATGTATTTCCTACCTAAGAAATAAAAACCCTAGTGGTCTTGGCTGTATTTTCCCAGTCCTCTGAAAACTGTGGAACTCCACTGACTTGAGCGTGTTCCATGGCAGACCTTAGTTTTCTAACCAGGTTATAGAAATTCCACGGCCGATAATAAAAGTACCAAGTATCCTTTCATCAGAGGGACCTCTCAAGCTTATTTTACTGAAATATGTTTGTTCTCTGGACTCCCATGGAGGTACTCAGCTTTGCTCCCCTGTACCTTCCTGCTTGGATGTGACTCCTTGGGTGGGAACTCCTTGGTGAGAAGCCCACAAACAGTTGCTGTGATCTGGACCTCTTGCTGCCTTGGCACCCTGTGGAGCTTCACTCTTCTTTGTCCCAGAATTCCAGTACCTTCTGCTTCCCTTTACTTGTCTCCTGTTTGCCACCTACACAGTCCTGTTCTGAATAAGTAATTTTCAAGTTAATTTACTGTTTTGCACTGGGCACCCTGCCTGAAGTTCAGAAGCTGAATCAACTATGTTTGTTGTGATGGATGGGGAGTTCTGGCTAAGTAGGGATTTGGATAAACATGCTGTAGGCATCGGAGTGTAATCATAGAGTAACCAGAGAAATCAGAAACTCTCAAGTGTCTGGAAAAAATGCTGGAGAGAGTAGAACCTCACACATTTATTCAGGGGTCAGTAACTATTGAGCTTCCCTGCAGATTGCCCCAGGATCCGATTGCAGGAGGAAATTGTTTCAGCTGAGACAGTAAATCATCACTGCGATACTTCTGATCCTCAGGCCTTGTTAGGAGCGTCCCACTGCCTATTTTCCCTCACTCCTAATTCCTCCCTCCTCTTGCTGCCTCTCCGAGAGCTGTGGTGGGGACCCTTTGCAAAGGTCATAGAAGGAGAACTTGTGACAAGAGAAAAAAATGCATTGAACGTGCCTCTAAGTCAGGTCTGTGTGACTCAGGCACTGTAGCTGGCGGGTCTGTGTTGTTAATTTACGACATAAGCAACCAAGTAACATTCTGTTTTTCAAGCTGGTCTTGGACTTGTGACATCTGTGACAGTACAGCACAACCAGCACAGCAAGGATCAGTGAGCCCATGCCATGGGAAACTCCCTATTTTGACCTTCTCTGGGCTTCTGAGAGCTTTCAGCATAACCTGATGTGGCTGGTGGGACATACTGAAGTGTGAAAAACTTAATGAAAGTGAAGTCAGCCAGAATTATTTAACTCTGGGCAGAGATAAGAGGCTTTTTAGCACATGTTAATGAGAGGAAGAGGTGAGGCAGAAGTGATAATGTATTTTTAAAGTTAGTCTATTAAAAGGACCAGCAAAGGATAATCAAACCAGGGCTTTTTTTCTCAGTTTTAGGGATTTCAGCACAAGCCAGTGTAGACAGTTGTGTGATTGTTCCAGCCACCCAAATACATCAGCTGTGTGTGCTGGCACAGTGCTGTGCGAAAGCAGCTCTATAGCTTCTGGCTCACAGCTGGCCCTCATTCATCCCGCTTGAAGCACAAGCAGAGTAAATGAGCATCTGTTTGCCCTCAACATTGTAGACGTACCCTCTGGCTTCAGTCTTATGGATAAACAAAGAGCGGGTTTGGGTTTTTTAAGAAATATTTTTAATTCTTACTATATTCGATTCGTCTTTTTATCAAAAAAACAATAGAGCAGCTGGAAGATTTCTGTGCAAAAAGTGATATGTTTGAGTTCCAAAGAATGAGGATTCTTATTCTAACTGACAAGGACTCAGTGGCAACTTAATTTTCAAATATTTTTCGACTTTGTGTTATTTTATTTCTGAAATTTTTGCCATCCCAACGAATCATTGTGACTGGGGGAAAAGAAAGCCTATGATGAAAGTTTTGCCTGCCACTTTCTTGGTATTGCCTAGGGAAACTTCTGGAAAAGTCTTGCAGTGAAACAGGAGTGAGAAATCTTATTTCCTAATATAGCACCATAAAAACCCAACAATCATAAAAAAACCCTTTTAATTTATGAAAATAAGGTGGGAATGGGCCACATTAAGCAGAAGAAATTATTTTGTGTGTTTGTGGTACCTGAAGAAAAAGTACATATGCTGAGAATTTCAGTCTTATGGAACATGGAGATTGTAATACATGGTCAAGGATCTTTTCTATGTCATCCAAATCTGAGGAATTATTTGGATATGTATTTATGGATTTTATATTGCTATTAATAAACAGGTAATAAGGGATTTAGCATTATATATGAGTCCACTGTGAACACTTCGCAATACACTTGATCTTATTCTATACTAAGGCATTTGATTATTATTTTTATTGATGGCTTAGCTACAGTATTCTAGACGGGTCCTGATATGCTCAGACTTTTCTTTACACATTGTATACTCCAGCCTGGAGTGGTTTCTTTCTGTTCCACCACTTCATGTTGCTCGCTCTTTAAGTAAGGTCCTTCACTCCTGCACTTTCTGAGTGTATTTATCACTAAACTTTTCAAAGGTTTCCCCTACCAGCTTGAAAATGAAATATCCCCAGCACAAGCGCCACCAGTTCAGTAAGCAAAAGTGTCGTGTTTGGATGCATATTCTCTGATTCCCAGGAGAGAGCGAGCTTGCTCAGCAGTGGTTAGAGAGGTCTTAACGTGCCTAGGAGTTTGGAGTCCACTATTGACACTGCTGGTCATTAGCTAACTTGAGGAAATCTTTATTCACTGAAGTACTCAGTGGGTAAAATATTTTCTCTTCCTCTTAAATAAATAAATAATGTGTAATTTGCTGACACAAACTATTTGCTTAAAACGGGCACTAGACCATGGGGAGATATTTATGATACAGGCTAGATTGACTTTAGCAAGCAGCAGCTGGTGCTTTCACACTGCTCAGTGTTGGAATGATCCTTCTGTACTGCAAGGTAGAGAGGCAGAAAATGCAGCTGCATCTTTCTGGAGCTAATTTTAAAAAAGCAATGAGCTGGTAATTACCACTTTTCCCAGCTGGTCTTTATGAGGGTAAAAGGTTTAATCATAGATGGAGGATGGAAGAGAAAAATACTAAGCAGGCTGCAAACCATTGTTAATAAACATCCCTCCTGGAGATACTTAGAAATTTAAGCTCTTGTTGTCTGGGAGGAGCTGGAAATGAAGATTATCTCCAAATGGTTATCTGACAATCCTTTGGGTTAGGCCCTTTGTATATGAGTTTCCTCAGGAAGGATCAGTGATGATGGTTTCATGTGGGCTCATCCAGCTCTGTGGGATCTTCCCAGGCCTCAGGGAGAAAACTTAAGTCAACTCGTTGTGAAAGGTACAAAATAAAGGGAATTTTCTGTGGAGTTTTTTCAGTCAACATCTCATTTCTACTTGATTCATACAAATAATTTACAAGCTTGATTAATGCAACAAAATATAAATATTTATGCATCCATTTAGCTACTGTTTGGCTCTATTTATAAACAAGTGCATGTTGCAAGAGCTTCTTTTTGACAAGTAAATAAAATGAATGCCTGTTTGTTAAATTAACCGTGCTTCATTAAGCCTTCCAAAACATCAAGTCTTAGTTAATAACTAAACCAAAAAAGAAGTAACAACTGAGTAGGTTTGGTGGAAATAACTTAAATACCTAAACTTGAGGAGATGAAGAAGCTGTTGCTTACTTTCTTAGTTTGTGGGGGAAAAAGAGGATAAATCTGTTTGTTTTTAACATTAATTTCAGTTTTTAAACTGCATTGTTATTGCAGTGATGTGGAGGGTAATGGGAAAGAGCAGTTGTATATTAATGTGCTAGTTTTAGGGTAGGTTTCTATTTGCTCACTTTTCTGGTATGACCAACAGGAAATTGTGTCAGACCCTGGTCTACTTCAAGGTTTGATTTTTGCAAATCAGAACCCAATCTGTGGATGTGTGTTATATTGTATAACAATCCACACAGATATATAATATATATATGTGTTCCGATGAATGAGATTTTTTGATAGTTCTGCCTGTAAGAAAGAAGAAGGTTTTTGTGAGCTTTTAAACGCCTATGCCCTTTGCATACTTAGTTTACCATATAATCATTCTCTTTATTGACCTTGTTGATGGCATGAAATTGGTGGGATTTAACACCTATATACTGAATGATAAAAGAATATTTTGCTTTGTTAAGAAACAATTATTCATTAAGTAGGATACAGCAAAGTGGATTTAAATCACTTAAAAACGTGTTTCATCTCATCTCTTGATTGCTCAAATCAAAATGAAAAAAAAATGCAATGAAGAGCTGAGACCTTAGTCTGGCAATTTATATTTGCTTTGCTAAAGTTTTTCATTTGTTATGATCATAATTTATTTCACGGAAGCACAGAATTTTCAGAGTTGGAAGGTGCCTCTAGAGCTCACCCAGTCCAACTCCCCTGCTAAAGCAGGGTTGCCCAGAGCACATCACTCAGGGCTGCATCCAGGCAGGGCTTGAAGGTCTCCAGAGAAGGGGACTCCACACCCTCCCTGGGCAGCCTCTGCCAGGGCTCTGCCACCCTCACCCCAAAGAAGTTTTTCCTCATATTTGAATGGAACTTCCCATGTTCCAGCTTGTGCCCGTTGCCCCTCATCCTGTCACTGGGACCCACTGAAAAGAGTTCAGCTCCATCCTCCTTCAACTCACCCTTCAGATACTTACAAGCATTAATGAGGTCTCCCCTCAGCCTTCTCTTCTCCAAGAAAGTGTCCCAGCTCTCTCAGCCTTTCTCTGTTAAATTTCTTGAGGGTAAGATCTTGAAGTAGGATTGCATGATACTAAGTGATGAACAGATAGAGACCTGAAAAGACAGCTCCTGTCCCACATCTTGCAATTGAATTAGGTCGGGGGATGTCAAAATGAGCTGGTCTCTGTGAAGGGGACGGGCAGCTTCTAGTGGTTGGGGTCAGGTTTATTCTGGGTTGTGTACAGAGGCCAAGCCAATATATCACATTTATTTAATGCTGGGTTGAGTTAAGGGTCTTGGTTTGTGGTATCAATTCTCTTTTCATGCATGATTTTATGTGTGCAGAGTCCCTTCAGTTAATTAAAAGATTGATTTAGCCATATGCAGCCACTGAAGCATAGGTAAAACCTTTGAAGTGTGAATTCTATGCAAGGAGAAAGATATTTTTAAATATTTGTTCATCAAAAATATTTCTCAGTTGCTGTCACCTGTTGTATTGAAATGGATCCATGATTGGTTTTGCCTTCCCTTCAAAGTCCATCAAACAAATAGTCTTTCAAATCAGCTAAGGAAAAGAAAAATTAATTCTCTGTTATATGAAGTATGTAACAGATGAGTATGTGTAAAAACACTTTCTGGTATTCTTGTCAGCCAAAAGGAAATGAAAGTGCCTTTTTTTGGGCTCTCTACTAGAGAGAAACGTGCTAATCGAATGGCAGCTGGTTAATAGCACAGCAGATGAAAACTGGGCGATGACAGCAAAGTTGGAAAGGTCAGAAAAGAAAGAGAGAAAATTATTTCATTTGGAGGTGAGGGTCATCTGAAATAAGTGATTTCACATTTAGAAGGCCGCCGAGGAGAAAATTGATGAATGTTAACATATTTCTATATTGGTTTATTTCATTCTTTTTTCTTTTCTCATTTGTAATGCTTACGTGTTCAGGAAGTTGAGGTAGGTTTTTCAATTTTAACTTGTAAATATCCATAGATTGAAAAAACTTATTTACAACATACTAGAATTAATTTTTTACTTTAAACTCTTATGATCAACTGTTAATATTGTTATAAATGAAATGTATGGATAAATGCTAATTATTAATGTGTTAATACTGATTTATTAACATGTTAATATTAAAATGACCTGCGTTTCACATGTAATTCAGGCATAAGGTATTTTAAGTTCATTAGTACCTGTCCTGGCAGAAAGCTCAGAAAAGCATAGATTTCTGTGCAGTCATTTTTGTCAAGAAGGTGTTTTACTGAGTGGGGATGTTAAATCTCTTTAATCAAGCTGATTGTATTTTTTTTGATATATATAATGATGTACACCTGGAAATCGGTGTCATGGCCAGGCCCTGTACCTTGCTATATCAGTGTGCTGTTTTTCTGTCAGAGGAAGTTGCAGTGAAATTATGGTACACATTCGGAGACGTTAAAGAGTTCCTCCTCCCTAACAGAAGTCACTTCAGGTTAATGTATAAATTCCAGCACCTTGCAGAGCACTAGCACAAAGCCCTGTACATTTTTCAAGTCAGAGCTTTAGGTGGTATTTAAATGAGACATAGATTTTCTGCTCAGCCATATCTACGGGGCGAATTTCACCTTTACGGTGCCGTCAACACTCAGTTACAGTTCTTGCTGGTATCACTGCCAAAGTGAAGCTCTAGTGCTGTATTTCCTGTTGTCCAACTGGCATAAGTTATTTCAACTGCTATGACCATATTACTCTAATGTATGTGTAGTCATTATTTACTCCTATAAATAATAATGAGTTTTATGTATTGAAAAACTCAAAGGTTTTCTCTATTTTACGTTTTAAGGTCTTTTCCATCTTTTTTCTTGTCTATTTTCCTATGCTATCACACTATAGTTTCAGGCATATGCTAAAATAAATATAGTTTCAATTTTCAAAAAGGAATACTAAACAGGTCTGCATAAAGGAGAAAAAGAATAGGTTTATAGAAGAGATGGTGTGTGTTATATTATTATTTTTTTGTGAAAAAGGTGCATTTTCTGTAAAATATTCCTTTGACACTGAAATTGAGATAAACCCCCTTTCCAAGCCTTTTTTTCAAAACTGGTTCCATATGCCAACAGCATAAGAAATCTTTCTCGGGATTTGAATTATTTAACAGTTTCTGATGCTGCAAACCCAGCAGCAAAGCAACACCTAGGAAAAAATGTAAACTGGGAAAAAAAATAAGAAAAAAAAAATGTTGCTGGGGAAAAAATTATTTTGCTCAAAAAGCTTAAAACTCAACACATTCTAAAAGATGATTAATGCTTGTTGAATTTAGCAGTACATCATAATCAATTACAACTCATTGCATAACAGTGAGAGTTTTTTTTATATTAACAAAGCTGTGGAATTGAAAGGCAAGTCTGTGATTCTATTTCTGGTTCTTCTGAAGAAAAAGTATAGATAGCTTTGATGTATCTGAAATAAATTAGGAATAATAATCTTTGTTGTTACTGTGGAACATCGTCAGTGTCCGTGAAGTCAGTATAGACACTGAGCACGAATATACTTGGTGAAAGGAATTACATTTCTTCCTGGTGGTCCTGCAGAATCGCATCCAGCCCCTTCATTACAGGAAGCGTTTGCCTGTCCTTGCCTGCCCCAGAGCAGAGAGGGAAGAACAGGGTGGCAGCCCACAGCTCTCCATGCTGTAAGCATTAGTATTTTTTGCTTCTCAAGCCAGCCATAGGGCTCGGAAAGGAATGTGCTGTCATAAGCGTAGTGAAGGTACAGAGAATCCCCACTCTTCCCATAACCCATGGGCTGTTCTGAACCCAGAAAGAAGGACATGCTGGCTTGCACATCTCCAAAATGCTCCAGGTTAAGGTGACTAGCTAGGACGAGAGCATGTGAAATTCAGTGTAGTGGAGATATATGGTAAACAAAGTCCTATGGAAGAAATAATTTTGGTGTCTTATTCACACTGATGGGTTTTCAGTTACCCCCCTGATGGGAAAAAGAAATCTAGGTGTCATTCTGGACAGCCTGATAAAGACATCTCTTCAGTGGCAGCCCTCAAGAAATGAATACAGAATACCAGATTAAAAAGGAGATAAAGAATAATATGTAGAAAAAATATCACAGCATTATAGAAACCTTCCATGCTTCTACACTTCAAATACATTATTCTGTGGTTACCGTGTTGCCTCAAAGAGGACACAAGCGAGATATACAGAATATGCTGGAAGTAAATATAACAGGTGGGCTTGAATCCCAGTTCTTCAGGGCTAGGGTTGATGGCACTCTGAAGTGAGGGAAATTTTGCCGTCAGGTAGATATTTGCCTGAGTACATAGAAACTGATCCGACACACGGAGGAGTTTTCCATTCTTTCTGCAGGGAGGTTTGTTTGCAACAGCATAATCATCTGGCCGGGCACTCCTGACAGTTCCTACCTTCTCCATTTTAAATTCCAATCAGAATTATGTAAAATAGAACCACAAGACTTTTGGCAGAATTATATCTTTAGATCAGATTTAAGAAGATTTAAAAAATTCAATAGTGGGAACAGTGACAAAAGTATTCACTGCAAGTGCCCCTAGATGTTATTGTACTTTAAGTATAATGTTTACAATATTATTGCTATTTTTCTGTACATTCACAGGGGTCTGATTTATATGTATCCAAATGAATATAAGCATTTTTGGATTTACTTTGTTGACTTTCACCACACTAAGATGGTGTGGATCATCTTACCTTATCTGGACAATACATTGTTATCTTTATTATCAGAAGACTGATATGAAATAATACAGAGTTATCAGCAAATATTTAATAATGTTGCATACTTTGAAAAGCAATTCAGAAGAAAAATCTGAAGTGCTGAATCAAAGGAACTTTTTATTCTTGAATTTCTTGCCTGCATTTACTACGCTTTAGGACAAAACCTGCTGATAGTTTTATCTGACTTGAGCTAAATATGTTATGGTCAAAAAATGTTGCTTTTGATTCATTTCTAGTTCAGTTATGTTATATTAGTTACTGAAAAGACTGATTATCTTTTTCCTGAGTTTCCTTGTTTTTCCTTCCCATTTAGGATGATTATTTCAGAAACTGGAATCCAAACAAGCCTTTTGATCAAGGTAAAGTTAGTGCACATTTTGTGGTTGTCTTCTGCTGTGTTCTGATATCCTCATGTACTTTATGCCTTCCTCTGTCTGTCCCATGCATTACCGAAGAGCTATATTCATACTTACACCTCGTTCCCAATTAAGCCACAGCTCGAGATGGTTTATGTCTAAGGGTTTGACTCATCTCTGTATTTTTCAGCCACATTTTTGAATCCTCAGCTTATGTTCAATGATTATGTATATGCTTAGAAAGGTTCTCTGTAACAATACATCTCAATCTAACATGCAATTTAAAAGAGGTGTCTTCATTTACATCTTCTTTCATGTTACAAACTTTGCTAAACAAATGTAATAAATGTAATTACTGCATTTTCTAGCACTCAGGGGGCCAGTTCTTTGAAGTCAGATGTAATGTATGAATTTTAGGACTGGTTTTCAAAAGAAATGTGTGTTGTGTATATGCTGCTGATTCAGATGTAGACTCTGTAAGTGACGTTTTGCTCTTTGTCTTGTTGATTTGCTAAGTTATGGCAGTATTTTAACTATTTCCAGGTCAACCACGAAAGGGTAGGAAAAAAAAAAGCTACAATTTTTAGGTCTGAGCAGAGGAAACACAGACATGCCAGGGAAAAGGACTTGCTGTTGACACGTTAAAAGAGATAGCAGATAGCAACTTAACATCGAGTGTTCCCTGCTTTGTGTTCCTCATTAGCAGCAAACTTTTCAGATGGAATGGTAAGAGATGTTAATTGTAGATACCATAGATGAACATTGCTGGAAACATTAGTAGCCCTGATGCTACCAGGTGTGGTGGGTTGTGTTTGATAGTTAATGTCACTTCAGTAAAAAACACTGTATGCAAAGAAATCTCAGCAGTTCATTCCTCTGAAAGGCAGATAGAAAAGGAGTGCAAGCTGATAGCATGCCATAATTGTGCCCTTAATATCAGAATATTGTATTTGTTATATTTGTCGCTCTGACACTGAGATTCTGTAGCAGTGTGTACTGGAGCAACCTCACAAAATGTTATATGAAACCATTTCAGTCTTATATTTCATTACTTCTTAAAGCTTGCTAGAATGTATTTTCCTCAGGACAAATGTTAACAATTACATTTTGCACAGCTTCTTTTCATTTGGTAGAGCCAGTTCTCAGCTGTTTGATTTGTGGAGGATAACAACATCCAATACACAGCGCGGGTCACTTGGCTTCTCTGTTTGCCTTTTGACAGCTGCTCATTTTTCCTGTTTGTAATGTTCAGTGAAGCTCATATAACTCCTGCTTGAGAACACATGAGGTGAGGATATTAGAGCTGTAAAATCACAGGTAGATGGTAGATTGTTTTTCTATTGTTTAAGGCATTTTTAGGATCTCCTTGATATCTTTGACTTGCTTTAGTTCATTATTGGACATCTTGCCTTTCAAATTGCAGAACACCATTGTCCTAGAATTTTCTATAAGTTTCAATCCACTTCTGCTCTGAAATTTGTAGAATTTTTTAACAGACATTGTCCTAAAGTCATTTAGAAAGGAATGATCATAGGTGCGGTAACTACAATACAAATTAATTTCAGTCATTTAGATCCATTGCACAGTCCTTCTCTCTTTGGAATCCTGTGTTCAAAGTTAAGTGACATTCCTGTAGAGTGTGAGGCTTCCTTTGCCCTTCAGAATATGAAGCGGCTGTTTGGATATATAAATGTTGTGATTTTATGTTGAAAAAAGCTATTCCTGCAAGCAAATTGCTTAGGCAAATTATTGAGCAGGCAGGTAGCTGTTTGTAGCTGTTTCTTTTTTTTAAATAAAAAGGGTTCATGGTGAAACAGTCACAATGTGATACACCTTGTGGGAAACAAGAAATTGGAAATTACATGGCCTTCTCCAGGCATGACTTATTTCTGGTGTCGTGGGGATGTAGTCAGTCATAATATTTACAGATTATTAGATGATATCAGTGTTGTGTAATTGTAGGAGGTGCCCAATAGTTTAGGTCATTGCTGATTATTTACTAACTGCTTAAAAAAATAGTTCATGTTACAGGAAAACATTTTTATTCCTCTGAAAATCAAGTAGTATGAAAATATACTTGTGAATCATATCACAAATGAAACGAGTGAATCACTTAAGAAGGAGAAAGAAGGGTGTGAACAGATGAATGAGGGGGTAACTAGGTAAGTGACAGGCCAGTGGAGGACAGGAAGCCCCAGGGCTTGCTTTATTTGCTTTCAACTGGAGCTTTGGCAGTGATTTATTTTACGAACAGGAGCCCTAAAAGGAAGCAGCTTTGATGATCAGAAATTTAAATCTTCAAAATTGCCAAAGTGTTTAGGAAGAAAATACCCATTGGAAGTCTCTGAAGCTGCTTTTGAAAATTTCACTTTACATCTATTTTTATATTTCATTGCCAAACACGTTCTTTGTATTGTCTGTAGGTAGCTCACAGGAATATCATTGGAGGCTTATACATGTTAGACCTGCAAAGTAGATTCTCTGTCTTTATGGAAATGGCACTTCAGAGTGAAAGGAAAGGGGAAGATGATGTTTTTGTCAAGGCATAAATCCACCGAGAGATTTTCAAAGGCAGTCGAGGGATTTAGGATTACAAATCCTATTGACTTCAAAT
This sequence comes from Nycticryphes semicollaris, assembly GCA_013400055.1. NCBI lineage: Eukaryota > Metazoa > Chordata > Aves > Charadriiformes > Rostratulidae > Nycticryphes > Nycticryphes semicollaris. The sequence goes on from VXBJ01000829.1 coordinate 706,211, forward strand.
GGAACTTATGCTCCTACCACTTTCAGAGGCCTTGTGACCCCCTGTCTTCCCAAGGGGAAAAACAAAAAGGCAAATCCTGGCAAAATATTGCAAAAAGATTTTGAACTGACATGGCTTTAAAAGTGTCTTGTTCATTGTGTTACTGAGACGTCTGACTCTGGGCAAGAACACAAATCGTTTTAGAGAATCTAAAATCACATGTGGATACCTTGAAGCGATACAAACACTCGTACATCTCTTAAAGATTCCTGACTCTTTACAAAGAAAAGGATCATTTCTCTTCCAGTGTAAAATCTCTCCTAGAATCTGGATAGTCTGTCCTGAGAAGGCAGAATGCAGACTAGGCGATGCAGCCTGAGGGTGACACTCTGCCCTGCAAAGAGATCTGTGCACAGCTTTTGCCTCGTTTAAACCTTACAAATGGCTTTTATTTGGCCACTAAGTCATTCTTTTTGACAGAGGGGTCACTACTTTTGGCCACAGTAAAATTTGCCCTGACTACAGTGTTAAAGTAGCCACTCCTATCTTGCTAAAGAGATCTCTTACACAAAAAACACGTTCTATTAGAAAAATGTTGCTTAGTTTAGTGACATATATATGGAACGTGTGAGTTTTTAGCCACTGATCCATCTGTTGTTGTCACCCACAAAATGAGAAGTAGAGAAATCACATCATGTTGCTGCTTTGGGCCCTATGAATCAGATTCTGACAAGAGTAATCCTCCGTTTATGTATATATATATGTATGTAAATGTATATACACTATATAAATTAGTATATATAGAGAGTACCATCTAAATAGCGAGTGCAGAGACAAAGGAAGGAAGGAAGGCTTTCTGTCTCTTTTCCAGGTGTTTCCCACCACAGGTTTAATTTCAGTCATTTTCTATGCAGAGAACAACAAATAGAACAATTTGTGCTGGACCCTTTATGCGGTGCAAACTGCAAGAAAAATTGGTTAAGTTGTCTTTGTTCTTTCCTTCTCTATTCTACCTGCCTGGACATTTTTTTCAATGTTGTTCCTTTTGGCTTTTGGGTGTTAAAATGCTCCCTGTGCTCTTTGATGGTTTTGGAAAACTTTTATTTTGTGTTCTTTGGGGTTCTTGTATCCAGAGAGCTTACAGAGATCCTGCAGTAAGAAGCCCTAGCTTGCCCCTGTGAACTCAGTAGCAGCTCTGTGTTTTCACCATGCAATTGTTATTTTAAGAGATATCCCAAAGGCAAATGTTAACCTCACAACACCAAGGGTCTTCCTACAGTGATTGGAGAGCAGAAACTTCTGCAGTGGATCAATGAAAACAGCCAGCTGCCTCCCTCCCTGGGTTATATGGGAAATCTGAATCTAGCAACACTAAGGTAAAGCTCACTTGGGAGAATATCTGCTCTTTTTGACAGGCCTACAGTTTTTTAATGTTTAAAATTTATTTTTAGATTCTAAAATCAAAATAATCTTTGACTATTCTAATTGTGAAGCCTCGATATGGAAGCCAGGCTGTAGAAGGACCATAAAGGAGCCAAGAGGGCAGGGTTTTGAAGTAACCGAAAGTGGCTTGTACCTGCCAGAAGTGATCTCACAAAGGCAGCTGGAGGATTCAATGTGTTTAGCAGATTTAAAAAACAACAGTAGTCAGAGGTTTTGCAAATCAGCAGAGTTCTGCTTCTAGGCTTGTACTTGCATCATTCACAGAAGAGTCTGCTGGGTCCAACCAACTCGATATTCTTTTCCCCCCAAAAAGCTAGCTTTGTTCAGCAGATTGAATGATTTAATTATGCATTTTAAAAACAATAACAATGTAATCAAACTGCCTGCTTTCTGCTTGTGATGCAGAGAAAAATATCGGCCTGTAAGGCTCAAGAAAAGAAACACCTTGTTTTGTAAAAAAAGGCATCCATGGCTTTCACCGCAACAACTCCTAGAGAGTACCTTTTCAAGGGAAGTTGACTTCAGTGGTTCAGGTGTGTCTCGAAGGGTACTTGAGTGATCAGAATTTATTTTTATCTTAACTGCCAGCCCAGTTTTTTATTCATCTTGAACCCAGGAGGAACCAATACGAATCTTGCCAACTGAGCCCAGCTAAGGAGGTGTTCGGGCTGCAGAAGGCAGGAGAGTGAACAGCCTGAAATGATTGCTAGTCATTAATATTGAACTCAGTTCTGTCAGAGTTGCAGAAGCCAGAAAACAGAAGAGTGGAAGGGGCAGGTTAGTCAGGGTTTTAAAATATGAATCAAAGGATTGGGTGGTTTGTGTTTTTTTTCTGACAAGGTCATTTGAGAGTTCTTAAGGAGCTTGACAGCTGACTTGACATACTTTCTTAGTGTTCTCTGTCTGCATGAGAGAAAGAAAAGAGGGAACTGGGGAAAAAGTTTAGCATAATGTTCTCAATTCAGAGATATTGGTATCGTAATTAAATGCATCTGATACTCTGCACCTATTCAGTCTTGTCAGAGTAAGACTTTATGAATTACTATAAGTGAAAATTGTTACATAAAAAACGAAGTTTGTTATTGACAATTTCTGCTAAAAGCCACCTCTTCTTAGCTGTAGTAAATTACAGACAAATAGATGTTAATAATTTTTATGGTAAGATGCACAAATAAAGAGTACATTTTGCCAAAGTTGCTGGAAACAGTTTGGAATGGTGTCCAATTTACTTGCCATATGGCTTTTTTAAAAGCATCGTTACCCAGAACATAGAAACTGTGGAAGTAATGGGATGCACTGTGTACTGCAGATACCTAAGTTCTGACTCAAAAAGTGTTCAGACCATTGAGCTGCCTTTATTATTAACGACAAGGCTATAGAAGTACACAGTAAGAGGGAGGAAAACACTTGATTCTGTTTTAGTGATGAACTTTTTCCCAAGTCTATGCCTAAAACCATCCACTGAGCTGTGGAATTGTCTGTTCAAGTAGCTGCAAGTCACACTGTTTCCATTTTGATTGTGACACTGGCAGGTGACTGAGCTTGCCTGAGTCTCTTGTCCTCACCCTGCCTCCTGCACCAAGGCAAAGGGGCTGGCTAGAAACAGTGTACAATTTTATCTGTCACTGGTGACAGCAATCCTGAGTGTTCTAAGCTGGGAGGAAGAGGGAAGGTATATATATTAAAAAATATCCTAAATTCAAAAATCCCTCTTTCACTGTACTGCGTGAAAATCTTTATCTGCTAGAATCAGACCTCAATGACTGAGTCTAATATCATTAGGCTTGTCTAGACTTGACTATCATTATTAATTACAGACATGAACTCTCTATCATTTCAAAGAATTCCTCTTGAGAACTAACGAAAGCCTGAACTGGCAAAATACCCCCGCTTTTGAAGAGGAAACACTGCTTTTCAGCAGATTGAGCCTCCAGCACAGTATAGCCTATGACTTTCACAGTCGAGCAGCCCCATGGAAGGAAATTTGTCAGATTTAAAACTTTGTATCATGAATACCAATACATCCTTTCCTTCTACATTGTACCTATGTCTCTCCAACGTCTAACTGGCAAATCCAGACTCCAGAAATCGCCTCCTGCAGCTGTGCAGGATAAAGTTTGCCTAAAATACATAAGCCTTGAAAAACAAAAAGGATGATAAAAGGAAGCCTGTGATGCAAGATGAAAATCTTAGAACCTACAATTATTTTTGAACATGTAATTTTCTGTTAGCCCAGCTAAGATGTTCTTTCACAAAAGCCTGAATAAAGTCCTTTCAGAGAGTTGTTTAATACTGTACACATCTCTACCCACAAATATATGTTAGTTTTATAATAGATGTTTTCTATTACTGTGCCTCAGATGGCAGATTTCAATTGAATAACTTATTTTGCAATTTATTTTTTGACTGTGGTTGAATTAGTTTTAGAGGCTTATTCATAGGACAACTGTACATGAATTATGTTTGTAAATCAGTACAATTTTAAAACATGCTAACTGAATCAACAGAAACAATAGCTGAGATGCAGCACATGAAATATTCTGTCTTCCATCAAATGCATTTCAAGCACATATGGCTGCTTAGGTCCTCCAAGTGGCTGTACATGGCTCCCTTTATGTGCTAAAAGCATAATATTAAATTCCTTATAAGCCTGTAAGTAACCAATTTTGTCATTAACTATGGCATCAGAAGCGACAGAGATGGGGGCCCTCTCTGTGATTGTATTATGGCTGATGTGCTTAGAGCTGAGACAGTGATCAATATTTTGCTTGGCTAGAATTTTGTTAGCTCTTAGGGAGCACTTGTTAGTTGTGTCAATAAAGATGCTGCCTTCCTTTTAATATCTTTTCATGGACTGTGAAGCAGACATGATTTTTAAAGGCAAATTCACGCCTCCCTGCTATCATCTGGTTCCTATTGAAGTAGATATATTTTGGGGAATATCCCAGGGCCAAACCCTGCTCTCATTGGCATCACTTAGTAAGAAGGTGTCTCCTTCCCTTTGCTTCAGTTTAGGATATAGGAATTCATTTTTGGAAACCTACCTAAATCTTTTAAAATGAAGTGTGCTTGGAAGATAACATGTCCACAAAGTTTCCTTCCTTATTTGTTTTAAGAGGGACCCCAGTGTGTTATGCAAACTAGCTGCTTCAGTTTGTATTCTGATTTAAGAAGGCCAAACCAATCAGGCACAAAGTCTCCAGCTTTGAAATATTATTTGACTTTGACTATTGAATGGTATAGCAGTAGATTTATACTGCATGTCAGAGTGAGTTTTAAATCACTAGCCAGTCAGAAGAGTAATTTGCGCAGTATTCAAGCATGTTTACATGCTTGTGAGTTAATAGGTGATTACTAACTGTCATTTGATTCTAATTGAAAAACAGGAACTCCTGTGGAGATTAAAAGTAGAAGGCAGATTGAATATGGCCATAAAAAAGTATAACGCAGATTTTTTAGGAAGAGAAGAGCATCAAAATAAAGACAGGTTATTTCAGATAATCAGATTTCAGCACATCAGGAATTGATAAGGCAGAAATTAGAGGAAGAAAAATTAGGATAATTGGGATTTACTCGCTGAAGAGGGCACAAACACAAAGTATCTGAAAGCCAAGAGCTTGGTTAATGACAAGACTCTTAGTGCCTGACCGTAGTGGCAAGAATTTACGTGAAGAGAGCGCAACGAGATTGAACTCTTAAGGGAGCACAATTAGTAATCCCAAACTCAGAAAGCTAAACATAAAATGAGGTGTTTGGGCAAGGATATAAGAATAACAACTTTTTACAAGTGTATTAGAAGGAAGAGCAAAAGCAAGAAAAATGATGGCTCAGTGCTCAGTGGAGAGAAATGCTTTTATAACGGCATTGCTGAGGAGCCACAGCGTCATTACCTGTCTTTGCTCTGGTTTTCACTTCAAAGGTCAGCTGTGACCAGGTGGTGATCGTAGTTCATGTTTCAGTTCAAGTGTGAGATTCTGGATCAGGGGAAAAACAGGCTCGAGCAAATTAGATGTTTGCACATCAGCTGGAATTGATCTCAGGTTGAAGTGAATTGGTTGAAATAATTTTAAAGATACTAAAAGTTATCTTTGAAAATTTATGAGATTGTGGAAGACTGGGAAAGGGCAACATTGCGTATATTTTGAAGCTAGAGAAAGGAAGAAAATAGAAAATTATATTCCATGAGTTGAACTCAAAATCCTGGGAAAAAGTATTAGAATAAATATTAAAGCAAATATTTTTAACATCAAGAAGATTATGGGATGAATAAAGCTGGTATGGATGCCAAACTAAACTGATTTTCTTCTGTGATTATTACAGGCCTTGAGACTCAGGGATAAGCTTACACTATCATGTATCTTGACTTTAATAGGGCTTTTGACATTGTCTTACATTACTGTCTTAAGTTAAATATTTTCTGAAAGAAATAATTATGAGGTGTATACATAATCTGTTGGAAAACTACATTCTGGTAGTAGCTGTCAGTGGTTCAGTGTCATACTGGAAGGATAAATTGAGTTCCTCTGTCATCTATTTTGGGTTCAGTATTATTCACCATTTTCATTGAATGGTAGATGTTGAAATTAATACACTTATTAAATGCAGCACAGCAATAAAATTCCCAGTTGCTGTAAGAAATTTAAGAAATGCCCTGTAAAAAAGGGGTAATTCAGCCTGGGCAGATTCAGAGTTCTTTAGTTAGGTAAGAATTATCATCTGCACAAAACAGGATGAAAAACAATTGGATAGTAATAAATTCTGAAGAAAAGGGCAGTGGATTACAGTGGATTACAAATGGAATGTGAGTCAACAGTGTCATTCTGTTGCAAAAAAGGCAAATGTTGCACTGGCATGAGTAATCCTTCGGCTGTAGTCAGTGCCAGTAAGACCTTGGCTGGAGTACATTGTCCACACTTGGGTACCAGGCTTTGAGAATAGTGTGAATCAGCTGGAAAGTACCCAGAGAGAAGTAACAGATATGATCAGAGATGCGGAGATTATACTCTGCTAAGAAAGACTGAAGGAGAGCAGCACCTCCTCTGTGGAGAGAAAATGAACAAACAAACAAACCAAACCAAAACCAAGAATAAAACCCCAAAACAATCCACAAATCCTATTTTTAAATGCATGAAATTAACTACAAAGAGAAGGAATTGTTCTCTGTCCATTGTGGATACAACAAAGAGCAATATGTTTACATTGCAGCAAAGAAGATTAATTTAGCCTCTGTGACGATGGCAATACTTAAGCATTGGGAGAGCTATTTTCTTTGAAGGTGTTCTGAAACATGTTAGATAGATGTCTTGCAGATAATGACATGTTGATGGCTGATCTAGCTATGCAGAAGGGCAATGCAATCAGCATCCTTCCCAGAATTGCCATTCTAACACTGTGATTCTGTGATTGTATGTTGATTAATGGAAACCAGCTAATTTCATTGAAAGCACAGAAGAAATGCTGAAGAAGGTATTTCTTAAAATAGATTTCCAGTCAAAGCAAAGAAAGGAAAATAAATGAATCGGTATCCTTGACAGACATTTTGGCACCACCTGAAAAAATACAGGTTCTCATTTGATGGGAGTAATGTGCATAAACTTCAAGATAGATGCTCACCCTGGTAGTCATGGGCTGGCAAACCTCCATGAACATAAACAGGGACTGGCAAAAGGCAGCTCATTTTCTCTGAATGCTTCTCCCTCTCTAATTCTAATATAGAGTCAGGAGAACTTCCTATGGATGATTCTGTACTTGGGTATTAACGGGAAATTCTGTCCAGGCAGGAATAAAGGCCATGCTCTAACCCAAATGTTAAAGATTTGAATTAATACCAATTAACTGTTCCCTTTCAGCTCATTAGATAAAGCATGACAATGCATGTGTATTTAGGAATTAAATTTCCTTGCGCTGTAAACCTAAGTGCCTAGGTCATCAAAACACGAATCACAGCATTTTTCCTTCATATTCTTTTTGCTTCAGATTAAAAATATTTGCATCAAATGATACTATTTCAGCTCTAACTTTGCAGTCCTTGGTCATCTGGAAAGTTACTTTAAACTACAAAATAGTGCTAAGCAAAATAAATAAAAAAAGTTTTCATAGGTATACTGGTGGTGGTGTGCACTAAAATTTTCCCTAGGCATAGTATGTTGGAAATTAGTGTCAGTTTTGGTAAGCATTGTTTAGCCATTTAATCATGTTCTATCTTTTCTCTCTGTCCTCTGGTTGCAATATATCGATGGACATGGCCATTGATGTCTCTCTGTGTTGTCAGTTATTGCCCAACAGCTTTCTTTAAAGGCCTTGTTGACTTCTCATACATTGTCTTTAAAGTGTAGGGAGAGGAAAGCTATACCCTAAGACTGGAATTTGGCTTCTACTCTCCTTCTTGAAAACTCTGTTTGAGGATATGATCTGTTTTATCTAGGGGAGATTAGTAAACAGCATTGTTGTCTTACATATGTGCATCCTTTAGCCGTCCGAGAGGGATGTGTACAGATGAAATGCTGCCCCAAAATCTGGAACTGTCATGTTCACTTTAACCACAAGGCGGGACATTAGAATCAAACTTAATAGAAGTAGGTTGTGTTCCTGAGATAGCTTTAATTTATAAACTGAGCAATTGATTCCCTTAGTCCCTCACTTGCCATTTTTGTCCTTAACAACAAATAAACTCTGTGATAAATCGATGTACAAATAAGAAGTCCTAGGGATCATTGCATATTACAGTGATCTTTAATGCCATGTAAATAAGTATTATTGTAATTATTTTAATGTAATGCCTCAGTGTGTTCATGGACTTTCTCCTTTCTTTTAATTGCTGGGGATTGAAAAAAAAAAATATCAGAAAATGCATGTAATAGTCTTTAAGAGCAAGTGTATCTTTGCTGTGAAAGCTCCAGCATCTAAGCCTGCATCTCTGTTCAGTGAGAACCTTTGCACTGACCTTTCATATTTAAAACCAAGCAATCAAAAGTTGCTGATGCAGGCTGCAGAATTCTGCAAAACCAAGAATGGGAATCACAGAATGGTTTGAGTTGGAAGGGACCTTAAAGATCATTGAGTTCCAACCCCCTCCTGTGGTCAGGGACACCTTCCACTACAGCAGGTTGCTCAAAGCCCTATCCAGCCTAGTCTTGAAAACCGAAGAAGAACCTCGGCATTTCATAGTGCTAAATACAGATATCTAAGAAAACATGTCTGCTTCTGTCTGAGTAGACCATAAAACTACCTAAGGAATCAGTGCTAGCTAAAAAAACAAAAAAAGCAATGATTCGGTAATTCTGTTCTGAACTTTATCACTGATGTTTTTTACAGTTATAGTAAGTTAACCCATAGGACCTATTTATTCTCAAAATCCAGACTATATTTAGCTATCTCAAGAGAGACCGTGGTGCAATAATTGTGTACTTCTGTAAGCAACATTTCCATCTTTGATTTTATCAGCCATCACCGCCTTGCATCCTTGGCATTAATGGCTGAACTGCAAAAGATCCATTCTTCTGTAGATACAAATGCATTTTTTTTTCTCTTCCTCCCTCCTGTTTTTCTCTGCAATTTGCCTGACATGCACTTTGGACAAGGGACACATGATGGTTGTCAGCAGTATGCCCTTCCTCAGTAAACTCCTAAATCTGCTATTGGTATGTGCTGAGTCTAGCCTGTATTTAGTTGTTCTCCTATTTGTCTAACTTTGCTCCTGGCTTCATCATTATTCTATTGCAAGACACGTGACTTGATAATTGGGCAAACGCTTTTCTTTTCCTTTGTATTTCTCCTTCCAAGCTGCTTTTTCATAAAATGGCACTTCTAAGGTAGAAGTCCTTCCTACACAGGACTGTGCCGATTACATTTTTCTAATGCCTATAAATAAATTAAGGATACTGGGACTTGAAAGTGAAATTGCTATCAGCTGGTGTTCCACTACCTACAAAAGATTTTTATCTTCTTTCAGTCTCTGTTACTTTGCTCTCCCTTGACTTTGTACCGGAAGTTGTATTTCTGGGCTGCGTCATGTGGGGCGTTTGTGTGTAGCTGTTTGAGGTATGGAACTATCACAAACACCTAGTGCAGCTAGCTCCACTTTGGAAATTGCATCGAAAATGAATTTTTTGACAGATGGAGCTGTTGATATGATTTGAAAATAGGCCTTTTTTTTTTGTATCAGTCAGTCAGGTACTCCGTTTTTCAAAATAGAAAAAAGAGAAATGTTCAGGACAAAAGAGGAGAGATTGGCCACCCATCTAGTGGGAGCAGAGAGCTTGAGCCCAGAAGGCAGAATGCATTCAAGAGCTATATATATTGTTTTTATAACAAGACAACAAATAAATTCCTTTTAACAGGCTGCACTTTTAAGCAGAACATAGTTGCTTAACTTTCTCTCATCTGCACAGTTATCTGAAAGGCAGACGCTTAGCCTGAGGTAGTGTCCTTTCTGTCTTTGTAACAGACACAGAAAAAAAGTGTATCAGAATAGGTAATATACTGGAAGCTACTTTGAGATCTTGCTAAGACTAATTAACTTTTAAAAGTTAAATTTAGATGGAATCAGACATTGCACAGATCTGGCCCAGGAGAGAAAGATGCACGTGGACACCTCTTCTAAACACTTTCCGCAGAGAAAAAGAGGTCAAATGCAGAATGGTTGTTAAATTTATAAGGATCTTATCACAGTTTTGAAGCTCAAAGTAAGTGAATTTTGTGCTTGAAACTTCCACGTTTTTTGGAAGGGATGGTACAGTCCAGGAGAGAAGTTGTGCTGATAACTGTTTGCAGTTCATTACGTGACCTCCCTTGTTTTGCAGGAGGGATGCTGTGGTCTGGAAGAGTAGGGTGGGTTACCCTGGTGGTACCAACGATGTTGTGCACAGTCTTGGTGCAGTGTCCTTGATTGTTTTCAGTTTCCCATATTCTTCTTTCTTCCGGATTCCCTCAGAGCCCCTTCCCTCCGAGTCTCAAAAATTTCTGCAGTTCCCTTCATTACAGGATTGGATAGACACTACCTCCTTAGTGACTGGTCCATTTTCTGATTTGCTGCTGCTCATTGTTGATGCCCACAGTGTGCTTGGTCAGGACACTTCTGAACATGTCTGTGCTTTTTGATGGTCAGTGGATTCTCTGCATAATTTCCCTGCGCACAAAAAACTATTCGAGGTTCATTCTGTTTGGGATAAGAGATGGATCATGTTGCCTACTTCTGCTAAAACAAAGTCAGCTATAGTTCACATTCCTACACCAATAATTGTGCCAACTAGACCAAATTCATGTTAGTTTATACACCAACACAAGAGATTTGGAAATGGATTTATTCATGTTTTCTGAAATGTGAAAGAACAACAAATTCTGTCAAGACTTTCAAATGATGAAAAAAAAACCTCAGAGGAAATGTGTGACATTAGATAACCATGACAGGTGTCCTTTACCAGCAGGATTCTCCTGGAATGCACTCCTCTGAGCATTTATATCACCTTTGTGAAGGCCAGAGCATTTGACTATTGCCCAGCTAAGAACATGGTCAAGCACCAGGTAGTCAGTGGGGAACAAAATGTTGGGGTGAAGGCTGCAGGAATTGGCATTTTAGGATGGTGTTGCTTTGACTGGTTTGAGTTGGGAAGAAATGAGGAAGAAAGAGAGAGCTGAGAGAAGTGAAAATAAAGTATGCAGTAGATGACGTTTAATGCTATGGGGAAAAAAATCAGATAGCTTAATAATGGATTTTCTGTGTGACAGTCCTTTGGCATAGCTGATTTTTACCTGTCCATTAGTATGCTCTCTGTTTTGTCAATCTAGCAAAGGGGGAAGTGTCTTTTACTTGCTTTTCTGAAAGAACTGGAATTCTGTGATCTCTATGCAGCTTTTAAATTAAAAATTACTGGTTTGAATTAAAATACTGAATCCAGACTCTCCAGACCTTAAGATAATGAAGTTTTTATCTCATTTCTGGTTAGTATTCAGTGAAAGAAGGGATGGAGTTTAGGAGGTTGCTGGAGAAAGGTAGTACAAGATGGAAATACGGCTTTCTGTGGGGTGCAGAGGCCAAGAAGGGAAGATTTAAAGGTATGTCAGGAGCAAAGATTTTTTTCTTATGAGAACATTTTTATTGATTTTTGGAATGTCTATATTAAATTCTGTTTTGGTATCTCCCTCCATGTGTTTGTCCAGTACATTGGCATAATAATGTATCAAAAGGAAATTATTAAAAATTGAAGTCTGAAATATTCACAAGCGTGCTTTTTTTAAAAAACACTGAATAATTGTGAGGCCTTTCTTATATGTAGGCAATTTTTTTAATGATAAGAACTCTTAGCTTGAGAAATTAATTTTCAGCATGCTGACTAAATAGAAAAGTTCATTAAAATCTTTGTATGTCTGTAGTAGGGAGCTAATAACAATGTTTTGTCTTGTATTTCAATTATGGTAGATGTGAATTAACTAGTATTTTAATAAAAATTAGTAGTAGCATTTATTTTCCATTGAGTGGTGTGAATTTACATGTCTTGTCTGAAACATAAAGAGCCTAGGGTGTGGATATGTGTGGTGAATGGATTTTATTTTAATGAATTATAATATAATTGCCCTGTCTTGGCAATTAAAGTAGGGCTTTAAATCTTAATTCATTAATTCCTTTGCAGCATTTTTTTTTTTTTTTTTACTTTGGGGACAGCAGAGGAACTACTAAAAATTCCTTTAAGCTTGTAAAGCTGGAAGACGTGTATGACAAATAGATTTAAAACGGATTACTAAGAGGTGGAACACAAAGGCAGAATTTCATCAGTGTCAAATTCTGCCCTCAGTTATGTGCAGGCTCTTTGGTGAAGTTACAGTGATTTAAATTTAGCTTAGACTTGCATTACTTGGAAATGCATGCTCATTGGGTAGTTCTCTTTTACAGTTATTCTGATATAAACCTGGCTACTGGGCATTTGTATGGCTTGCATTTACCTATCCATATAGACATCATATATTATGAGAATAGTTGAACAATTTTGGACTAAATTAGCTTCTCCTTTATAAACTTTGGTGAAGTGCTTACCTTGGCTTGTGGATTTAGCCTTTTTCTCCTCTGGCAGATAAAAGCAGAAATATCTAAAACCTATAAGGGACTGGAAAGCCACCTTCTCGTCTCTCACCCTCCCTTAACAGGTTAGTCAGCACTGCCTCAGATGTCTTCATCAATTCTGCTGGAGGTGCCCTTCCGAGTAGTGACCAATGCCCTGGTGGCCTTGCTGTCCCTCTTACACGTGTGTGGGCATAGTAACTTTAGCAGAATTGGACTAAGCTGGGGATAATAAGATGGTGTCTGAGCTACCTTGCCTCGTTCTTCAAATGTTTATGAATTATCCACATGGCCATGGTTTTGAAAGAAGTTTTAAAGTGAACAAAGCACATGAAGCAGAAGAATTATGCATGCTGCCATTTTGTTGTTTTGCTGTTCAGTGCTGTTTTCTAGGGCATGACTACATAGCAGAGGCTGAAAAAAATATCAGTAGTCTAACCATTAAAAAATGAGCGTGTGACTAGGTCTCTGAAGTCCAGAGTTTCTTAGCAAATATGCCATAAAGAAAGAATCTGCAGATCTAGAGGTAGTGATGAGTTCAGCACGATCCTGAAGTTTGATGGTCTTAGGTCTGTTCTTCTAAATACTGGCTGATGCTGTTCTGTGCTGCATCCTTCTGCTGAAGTAATTTCACACCTCATCTGCTAGGGATGAAAATGGCAGGGAACAAACTATAAATCCAGCAAAATCTTAGTTTGGCAGATATATCAACCTATCGGAATCTTTTCACATAAATAATTAGTTCATCACTTCCTCAATCCACTAAACTTGCAAAGCTTCAGAAATTACATGGGTTGATGTTATCTTGAGAGTCTTTCAGAGAGTTGGCTAATCCTCCCCTTTCCCCAAGGCAGCAGCAACCATATCTGCATCGTTCCTGATGCTTATCCACTGTGTTCTTAAAGACCTCCAGTGCAGGACACTCCCCAGCAATTTATTTTGGTACTCTCCTATCTTAAAAAAACTTGAACTTCCTTCTTTTGCAAGTCAAATCTCTGAATTGGAAACTTTTGTCTTCTCTGTGCCATTGGTGTGACAAAAAATTTGGTACCACCTCATATTTAGTAGCCTTTTCCCTATATGAAGGCTTTTTGTTCCATTTCCCTTCAGTGCTATCATCTTAACTGCAGATCTGTTAGTTCTTCCTCCTCAATCACTTGTTACCCTTATTAGCCTCTCTCAAACTGATCAAAATGGGGCATTTCGAACTCATGACAGCCGATACCGAGAAGCCACATGTTTTAGAAGCTATAAAGTCATATTCTGTGTCTGATGGTACACCTTTGATCATGCCTGTAAGTTTCCATGTATGTGTGGAACAATCTGTGTACACATGGGCAAAAAGGTGAATGTATTTGGTGCTGGTTTTGCAAACAGGCAGGATCTGAGGAGCAAGAATGGTAGGCAGGAGGATTTGAAATGACACTTTTACATTCTGTTCCTTGCAGTTAAGCTAGATACCTTGAAAGAAATTCTTGTCACATCCTCCCAAGATATAAAAGCAGTAACACAGTTTCTATCATGAAGAACTGTCGATATGTTTTCTAGGGACCACGTCGAATGCTTTATGACTCCCATTTCCTTACTGCTAAGACATCTGGACATTGGAGCGTGTGTGTGTGTGTTAAGATCTTAATTATGCCGTCCAGTGATAAAACTTGCATGTGCAACTGGGACTCTTACTAATTTCTGGTATCATCAGGGCAGATAAAATGCATCTATAGCATTCCACTTCCCCACCTTTTTTAACTCCATATATTATTCAGTGTGTTATAGGTCTGAAGAGGGATGTAAACTCTTCCATCCCCTCGGACTTGCTGGCGTCTGGTGTTATGGATTTGGCAGAATTGCCAGAATCAGGACTTTACCATGCACCTGAGATTCTTTTAAGGACCTCTCCAAAGGTCTATGATGCCAGATCCAGCTCCTCTGACTGCAAGCATGGGCTTATGCTGGTCATTTATTATTCCTCTTCAATAGTTCAACCTTTTTTTTTTGTGTGTGTGCATTGAATGATTTTAATGATTTGCAGAACACTGAGATATAATTTCATGTGTGCACCCTATGGTAGAACTCCAGGCATGAAGTCTGGGGATGTTTTCTTAAACTGGACTACTAATTACTCAGGCACATAAAGTATATCAGTCTAATGGAATGAACAGGCCAGTGGCACATTCTTATTCTTCTATATTATTGTTGCATATGACTCTTCATGTTTTGACTGCTTTTAGACATTTACATTCATGTGTTTGTCCCAGTCCATGCATTTGAACAAAATGCTTTTGATCTTTCTTCAGTCTAAGCCTCTTTGCATGTAAAATGAAAGGAAACTCGGACATTTCTTTCCTGCACTTTGGATTTTTCCTAGAATTGCATCTTGAATAAATTACACAACCCAGAGTTTGTATTCCTTTTGCTCTTTGACAAAACCTTCAGTCTTCAGTTTGGAGTAAATAGCGCTTGCACATTGTTTGAAATAATTTCACCCTCATTGCTTTCATCTGGTTAAATAATCCTTTAATCCATGCTGAGAACCAACAGATCTTTTATTTTGTAATGTTTTTACTAGTGGATGCCTATATTATATTCCTGTAGTGTAGATAAAGTCTGATTGATCAGTTTATCAAATAACAGTTATTACTGGCCCATTAATTTTGACTACATAGATGATTAGAAGTACAGATTTTTACACCTAGGGCCAGTGATTTTTTTTTAACAATATGGATTTAGAAGATATTTATGCAAGCAGAAAATTAAATCAGCATTGCTATCAGTGCATTAAATTATGGCATTTTATTAGAGAAGAATTTCTTTTAGAATGTAACAGTAGATATAGATAGAAAAAAAAAATGCATGAGGATTACTAGGAAGGGTTTAGCATCTTTAAATTACATTTTGAACTTTAAAGTATTGTGCATGCCCAAAATCATTCCTTTTGCCTGCAGGATATCACTCCTATATGATTTATGTGTGTTCAGTGTGCACACCTCTCTCCCTGAATCACTAGATGCTAGTGATGATTTAGCTTATGTGCTTTGATTTGTGCAGTCTGAGATAGCATGGTCTCCTGAATCAAATTAAATGAAAGAAAGGGAGGCAAAAATTCATTGCTGTATGGAGGGTGACGAAGAATAACTGTTACTTAAACCTGACTCTGAGCAGCAATTCCGTGATACAAATTTCTGTACCAAGTCACTCTTGTCTGAAGAGTCCAATTCAGCTACTGACTGGCAGAGTTAGTGCAAGTCAGTAGAAGCCAGGCTGTGCGGGTTCATGCCATACTTTTTCTCTACATCCCTTCTCTTCCACGGAATTTCCTCGTAATGATTTGTACAAAGGCATGATTTCAAACCAATTAGACATTCTTGGTGCCCAAAGCCGTCTACAAACTAGATGCTATAAAGTTTGAGCACAGTTTCCATTTTCCTGCTATAAAGGCATAAATGCTCAGCGCAAAATCAGTCAAGTTTGGTCAGTGGTTGTCTTGAGGGAGGTCTTCCATGTGCAACAGGTGAAAAATTGAGTGCGTGTGTTGTTCTATACATAGTTCCACTCTGGATACAGCCAGAGGCTGCCTGAGAGTATCCTCACTCCAGTAAGAACAACCTGTGAGGATAAGAGGAATGGAAAGGGTCCTGGTAAAAGAGGGGCAGACACTGGATCCAGTTAATCTCTGTCTTAAGGTACCCCAAAAGTGTTAGTTTTGTGGAACAGGATCACCAATACCCAGAAGAAATCCCTAATGCATTGCAATCTCCTGTTCAGTTAATTTTTTTATTACCACTTAAATATAAGTCTTGTTTGTTGATTGTAGTCTATTCGCTTGTGTAGCAAATGATGTTTCCCATACATGCAAATGACCTTAAACAAGTTAGGAATGAGCTGGGACTGTGATATAAAGTGTTAGAATTTTGTTCCTATTGGTTTGCTTGTGTGTTCCCCCTTTTTTTTTTTTAATTTTTTTTTTTTTTGTCATCTCCTCATGTGTGCAAAACCTTCTTGTCTCATTCTGGGCATACTGGAAAGATGGCAAAACTGGTCTATAGCTAAGGATTCTACCTATCTGCACTCCATCCCTAGAGTGTCCATACAGTGGGAATCTGTCTGTTGTCTTCATCTTTCTGCCAGATTTGTAGCCCATCTGTTAGTGAAAGTACCATCGCAGCCGCCTTGTACTTAAGCTGCTTGATAGGTTTAGTTCATAAAAAAGCAAATCTAAAGGTGGTGGGTTGTGTAGTATAAATTCCTTTATGCTAAGGAAACTCTGACTGCTAAAGCATCTTTAATCTCACAGAGGAAAATGATAAAAACAACTGCCTGAAGTAAACCCAGATTAATTCAAATGGGAAATTACATGTACAGTTTTAGAGAGTGACACTAAATTGTGCATCTTTGCTATAATAGAAAATGGCCATGGAAAGTTACAGAAGAATATTTAAATCCCTATTCCTGGACTTTCTCATAACATTACGGAGGGAGGGACACGAGATTTTCTAGTTAATTCTTGCCTTCACATCTGTGAATGAATCTGTTCCCTAACTCCATGGAAAGTTAGATTGAGAATCATGAGATAAATTTTTGTTTTCCACATCTGATATCAGCTTCTTTGGAAGCAGGGATGTGATCACATATTCTGAGTGTTATTTCCTTCTGCATGTAATCAGAATAATAAAATTTTGGGTTTCCCCTTTTCCCCTGTTTAATTTAAATGTGTGTGTGTGACCTCCATGAATTCTGTGCACTACAGTTCTTTCCTAGAAAGAAACTGTCTTGGTTTTGGCAGAACCACTCCTGGGGAAAAAATTACTCATCTTCTGGCTTCTGCTATCTCTTTACCTTTTATGCCTTTTATTTCATTCTACTGGTTTTTTGCTTTCTCCATCCCAACTGTTCTTACCTGTTTTCTTACTGCTTGAGTTTGGATCCCTCTCATCCACGTGGAAGTGCTGATATGTTCCCCAGCAGCAGGGCTGATTGCTCCCATTAATGTTTCACCAGTATCTTTTTGTAGGAGTGGGTATGTGATCAGACAGCTCAGATTATTCCCCATGTCGTGGGCAAAACAATTGGTGATTATTTATTTTTTTTTTTGTTAACTTTTAAAGTCATCAGAGAAAATGGAAAGATAAGGCTAGGGAGCAGCAAGATGCTTCCATGACTTCAGGGCAACTGGGAATCATGAATGAAAGGCTTGCTGTTAAGCATTGCATGTCTACATAGAGTTGGAAAATAGTAATACTAAGAACACTGAAAAAAAAAAAGAAAAAGAGCTAAAAGGTTGACCTTTTACTCCTAGAAGTCAGGACTGCACATTCCAGGGTGGAAAAATAAGGCTGGTCCTGCAGGAGTTAAGAAAACAGAGTTTGTTTAAATACGATCTCACACAGTTATGCTTAACTAGGTAACTAGAAAAGCAATTAAGGGCAAAGCATCAGTGAGGAGACCTGCCAGAATGAAAATGAAACTGAAGATTACTGTTGTTTACCTTCAGCTTCTCTGAACTGAAATTACTTTTTGTTGCTTCTGTATTCAAACACAAAGACAAGAGCAGTTTAATCTATTTTATGTCTTTTCAGAAGCTCCTGATGGGAATGATCATTTTTCCAATCTACTTTATTTGCTCATAGAAAAATAGAAAAGTGGCCAAAAGAATACATTATTTTAATATGTTCCTTCAGCTGCAAAATACAGCATTTACAGTTTCTCTCAGTTTTCTTTCTTCTTCTGCACCATAATTGTCACTCCAAACATCATCTAAAATGAAGAATGTGTACCTTCATTAAGTTGTTACTAGATTTGACAGTGTGCCATTTTCTGTAGATGGATATAGTAACATTGGTCATATTCTCATTAATTCCTCATATTAGGATGTGTTAGTCTTTTTACTTTAGCATATCCCTTCAATGGGATTATAACCAATTTCAACAAAACCAGATAATTAGAGAAGTAAGATATTGTTAGAAAGGTTTGAGTAGTTTTTGTAGCTGGAGTCGGTCACAGAAAAATTATTTCTAGTATGACTATGATTGAATGTAAATATACATAAATACCACTTATGCATTCCCCAGAGCTGCTTCATTTTACATTTAGAGTTAAAATACCTAAAGATTACCAGGAAAATGAGGGTGGGTCATATTCATACTCAAACTGGATCGAATCTTACTCCTCAAGGATAATCACCACATTCCTCATTGTGCTTTTATATTGAAAATCTGTAACCCAGTTGTCTCTTATGAATTCAGACTCCCAGAAATTCATTATTTCTTTCCAATTACAAAAACTTCTACCATATAATACCAGCTTACCAGAAACAAAGCCTTTACCGTGGCTCCCTGCTTTTCATATTCTTTCCTGGTGAATTGGGGTATGGTCTTTCCCATTTCTTCCCCAAAGAGAGCAGTTCAGTAGCAGGTCCTGCAGGGCCAGGGAGGCAGCAAGTGGTGCTTTCATCTTCTCTTCCCGTCCATCTACTGGACCTGTCCCCAACAGAGGTCTTAAGAGGTCATATAGCTCTAACAATTGTTTGTCCATGCTAATCATAACCTTCTGAAGAAGGCAGTCTGATTCCTCATGAAGAGTCCCCCAACCTGAATGATTCTATGATTCTAATACTTCACCAACCCCCCTGTGCTGTAATTTGTCTGTTGTTACTTATTCTGTCCTCAGAGATACGGAGAACAATCTTCAAGCATAACTGCTTGCTTTATGACAAGCATTTGCTCATTTCAAGACATATCATGGTTCCCTGTTGAGTCTTTCCTTTCTTGACTAGTTCAGTCTATTTCCTTTTTTCATTTTCTTACAAGTCATATTCAAAATTTTATCAATTTTACTGTTCCCCCCTGAACTCTTATCCTTATTTTATCCTTTTATCTTCTATATCTTGTTTATACTTTTACCCAGACACAAACGCATTCCAACTGAGGGCATCAACAATGCTTAATAGAGCAGAATAATTATATCCCATGTTTTAGTTAAGACTTTTCTGCTAATACACTGCAGCAAAAAGCATTTCCTTTTTTTGCAACAGCTTGACAGTTTTGATTCCTATTCAACCTGAGTCCATTGACACTCTGGGATCCTGTTTTGTGTTATTTCTACCTAGTCAATCCCCATTTTGTATTTGTTCCTTTGATTTCTGCTTTGTAATGATGCTGCTTTGTATTTGTGTGTACTGACTGTTGCCTTATTCATTCCTCCCATTTCCCAAGATCATTTTTCACTGTAACCTCCAGAGCATGACAGCTCCTTTCCTCATTTCTGTGGCTTAAAAGCCTGCTCCCCATTCCATTATCTAAACAGTTGATCTGTCTTTTTTAATCTCAAAATACCTTCTCATTTAACTGAATCATCCCAATTAGCACAAAATCCCTCATGTGAAGACAGACTAACATTAAAAAAAAAAAAAAACAAAAGTGAAATAAAACTCCTCATATCCCTGTGGTCACTGTATTGCATTTTATGCTTTCTAGGTGCTTTTGCTTGTTGGTGTTTGGGGTGGGAGGGGTGAGGAAGGATGTTGTTTGTTTAGCAGTTACTTGGAGTTATCCTGGTGTTACCTACGTTCTCTGAGGACTGAGCCTCCAGAGGCTCTGAATTTGCCCGGCATCCATAGGAGTGGAGCAGATGTACCAGCTTCACAGATCCATGGGAACAGGATGCTGATCCAGGGTACTGTTTGTTCTCTTTGGCAAGGTGATTATCAAAGTGGTAAAAACCCAAGAGCCTGGTTCTCACTCGTGGAAACTGAGCATCTTTCCCACTGATAGTACCTGAACCTAAATCAAAGCCATTAGGAGCAAAGTACTAGTTCCTAAGTGCTGGCAAAGTGACAACAAGAAGTCAAAGTGGTTTTGTTGGGTTGTTTTTCCGAATCAGAAACTGAGCTGTTGAAAATTCCTTAACAGGAAGGTATTTCGTGTAAGGAAAATCAACTATCTGAGGCTGATAGCTGCAACAGGTGTAGAACAGCAAATGCAAGTCATGTATCTCTCTACATAAAGGAAATTAGAGAGTGTGTCCTTTGCGCACTGCCTCTGTGTCATGCCACCTCCAAGAGAACTGCTGTGGCTGGAGCTATGGGCAAAGAGGAGGTGATGGTTGGAGTCAGTACCAGCATGTGGTTTTATTGCACCACTGGATCCCGCAGTTTCTGTGCCATCAGGGACCAGAATATCCCCTACAGCCAATCCTTCCAGCTTTAGAGCTTCTCTGTTTCAGCAGACTTCCAAATCAGGGTGGTATGATTAAAAAAAGAAAAATCAAATGCAAATATTACAGCAATATTTGATGCTTCTCTTTGCATATCCCAGTTTTCTTTTCACTAGTTCAGTGCATGAGGAAAAAATGTCAATGCTCCTCACACAGTCCCATTATCATACGGTCTCTGATGTGAAGCCAGAGTGTCAGTTATGTGAAATGCACTGTGATACCCATGTGGTTTCACTTTAGCCTTTAATGATAGCAAGGTCTAGATGGTATGTGTGGTAAACAGTTTAATTTGGTCAATAGTTTAATTTGGTCTGCAACTTAATGACATTTTAAAGTATGCACTGGCATTTCTGCTAGGCTGCCTGCCATCATTTTTGCCTTGACATGGCAAATAAAGGCTTACTAACTCAAGGAGGAATTAGCATGAAACATGTCCATCAATCTCCATAAAGAAGCATTATGTAGTAGAATTTTATTAACTCTGAAGTAAAGGCGGCATAATTGAACAGAAATGTGTGCAGCAACTGATAGGGTTGTCTTGAGAAATCCTCAGCGTTGCTAGTTTTCATTCTTTTTGAGCACAATTTTAATTCTAGCTTGCATTTCTTTTTTGTCACTCCTCAACCCATGGACAATGCTAAGTATTTTAGTTTGAGAAGCTTTGCAGAACAACCTGTGTTTCTCACCCTGACTAACCTGAAATCAGATCAAGTGCTGCACACAGGAAGGTACATTCTATCACCTCTATGCTCTAAAGTGACTTCTAGTTCAGCTGGCTGGTATTAGCTCTATCTAGCAAAATAGTTCACAGCATCCTATATTGATAGCGAAAGATAAATGTTACAGTAGATGCACTTTAAAAGTTCATTCCAATTTTAGAAGCATTACTAGTAGCTGAAATAGCCAGCATTTTAGGTATGAAGAGTATCACTGGAATTGATATTACCTCTGCAAAAAGAGTCTGAGAATCTGTTATAAATTGGCCCTGCTATTATGAACACATTCTACTTTATAGCATTATATACCACACAGCATGTACACTTTGGGAAAAAAAAAAGGACATAAATTAACCTTGCAAATGGTTTCATATCTTGTAATAAATGAACTGCTGTGAGTCTAATCAGAAAAGCATGGAGATAAAAGAGATTTCCGTTGATTTCAGTGGTTTTGAGTTCAGACCCTTATGTGTATGTGATTGTAAAAGTCATATTGTGACACATTCAGGTGCTAAGAAAATTGACATCTCTTCCCTCAGTTGCTTAACATTTGAAGCCGTATGTTTTTTCATTAGTTAGATTCAGAAGGGCCTTATGCATCAGTGTTGCTCTTCCTTTCCACATAGAGCTCTTGTTGACTGCAATAGGAGCTTCATGCATGGAGAGACAGTAGGGTCAGCCTTAAAAAGGTGAGCGAGCAAGAAATGAAGTGTATTACACAATCTTGCTGACTTTTCAGTCTTTAATTATAACTGACAGGAAATAAGACTGAATTAAGTTTTCCCATTGCTTCTAAGGTTTCCTGTAAGTTCTCCGTGCTTGAGTGAAAAGTGTTTGTGCCAATTGTGTATCTGGAGTCAAATTGTTGATACTACCAAATATTGAGAGACTCTGGTAATAAGTCAGTTTTTACCTCATTCCAAACTCCTTTAAAGTCCTGCAAGTCTACAGCTCTTTAGCAGAAAGCCAGAACATTGAAATCAGAATGAGGTTTTTAATTGCTTGAGTAGATCAATGATTTCATGATGCAGTTTTTAGTGAGATTAATATTCTTAATTTAATTCAAAAGCCTATCCAGTCCTTCATATAGTCCAACAAAATAACTGTCCTCAGTCACTGGAAGTATTTTCCTTTCCTCTTGAAAATAGTGAGAAGGATTCTTTACCTACAGAATGAAGGAGCTGTGTTAACTTTTATTTATTGCTACCTATAAACTAGGCGTGATTTGATGCAACTGCATCCTATGGAGAGAGAACCTACGTTGGTTGATACTTAAACTCAGCAGCTTTCCCTTACCCTTGCACTACTCTATAGCAACTTGCAATTGATTTCTTTATAAGCTGCCGAACTATGAAAGGGTAAAAGTGCACAAAAGCGGATTAATTCTCTGCAATCAGATCATTAGAGACACAGCACTTGAAACTGCTGATTATTAAATCCAGAATATTTTTGACTTGCAGCTCTTTGGTTGAGGTACCCCAGAGGTCAGATGCATACGACATTAATAATTCTTACTTATCTGTTGCATCAGTTCCCTCCATCACCTTTATATGGCACTTTGTAGAATTCTTTGTTATTGGGTTCAGGACCCCAGATGAAGCAATGCTGGACCATCTCATTCCTGCAAGTTTCCCCAACAAAGAATATAAAGAGATTGCTAATTGCTGTTGTGAAATGCTTCAGTTTGATATGCACAAGTAACCATCTATATATCCAGAATCTCAGGATCCCTCAAGGGAGAATTCCCTTGATTATTAAAGAGACAACCTCCTCTTTTTAAAATTTTATTTACGATACAGACTCAAATTTATACATTTTTATTAGAGATATTAAAGTCTGGTTTTGCTTTGCTTGGTCTCAGTGCACCAATATTTTTAAGCCTATTAAATACTTCTACTTTCATCACTCCCGTTTGTGTGTCTCACTGATTTCTTTCCAAATCCTCATTATTGCTTTCTTAATCCAGTATTGTTTTGTGCTGGACATGATAAAAGCAAAAAAATCCATCTTTTGTTTGTTGCAGCTCACTTGTATCTTCACTTACTTCACTCTAAGTCAGGTTGCCAAAATTCAGCATGCAACTCAGTCTTTGGATCTGCAGCAGCTTTAAGCCTTTCTAATTCCTGATTTATGTAACCCTGTTCTCTTTCCCAACCCTGGCCGTGCGTTCCTTCAGCTCACTTGGACTTTATCCAGCATATCTTGATTCATTTTCCCCTTAACTTTCAAGTGAATCTACAGGTTCTGTCTGGTTGCTTTTCCACTTAAAAGCCCAGCAGAGGTTTTACTAATCACACTACTGAGTGTGATTAGTAAAAGTAGAAAACCTTGGTCTCTGCTCAAACAATCTTGCGTATGAGCCCAAAATTGGATTCAATAAAGAGCCAAGCAGCAAGGAATGGAAAAGAAACTGAAGAGGAAGACATATTTCATTAGAAGTAGTGATAGTACAGCAACATGAATTACATAGGTGCAGTATTGAGATAGACAAGTTTTTATGCAGAGTTTGTTAGGAAGAACCACTTGATACTTTTTCCAGCTCAGACTGAGGAGTTTTATTTGCATTGTAACATGTGGGACTCTGTAGTCAGTGATGTGCGAAGGTATTACAAAGCACTTGTTAGGTTGTCAAGCACTGGAACAGGCTGCCCAGGGAGGTGGTTGAGTCACCGTCCCTGGAGGTATTTAAAAGACTTGTAGATTTAGCACTTAGGGACATGGTTTAGTGAAGGACTTGGCAGTGTTAGGTGGACTCGGTGATCTTAAAGGTCTTTTCCAACCTAAACAATTCTATGATTCCACTTGTTTGAGTTACTTGACTCATTTATTGTGGATATGGCATTAGAAGAAGTTCTTAGGTAGCTCTAATTTTCCATGCAGATTCCATATATTCTTCATTATAAATTGTGTTGTTTTCGTCCTTTCTTGTGTTAAAAGTTATTATTTTCATTTCAATAAACAATACTTTTTCTATAATCTGGAAATACTGTGAATTTTTCTTGAAATACATCTCTTCCGGGGTAAGCTGTGGATCTGAATTACAGAAAACATTCTTTGTGAACTGAAATACCTTTAATTACCCCAAATATAACTTCAGAGGTTTCTGTCACCTCAAATGACATATAATTCATGCATAGCCCAAGTGGTACTGCTTTTTGGAAAGAAAGTATGTCTTTCTACATTTCTGGATCTTATAGGTATAACTGTAATTATTTTATTATTATTATTATTTTATTTTTTTCTGACTAGAAACTTGGGATTTAGGTTTTGGGTTTTTTTATAGTGATGCCGTGGTGGTCAGATGGGCTAGTTCAGTTAGATACATTGCCAAGATATAGATCACCAAGTAATAAATATGTAAATGCATAAGTCTCAATAGGTCTGCAAGAAAAATTCACCTCTCCAAGGGCATTTCTTTATGTTCTCTGACAACTAAAGCTTCAGAAATAGGCTGTAGGAGGATAAGCTTTTAATTCTTTAGCGTCAGATCATTTTCCTACTGGAAAAGTCAGAATATGGGAAAATTCAAAGCTTGCAATTTTTTCATTGCTCTTAAAATTTCAGGTAAAATAANAGCCCAAAATTGGATTCAATAAAGAGCCAAGCAGCAAGGAATGGAAAAGAAACTGAAGAGGAAGACATATTTCATTAGAAGTAGTGATAGTACAGCAACATGAATTACATAGGTGCAGTATTGAGATAGACAAGTTTTTATGCAGAGTTTGTTAGGAAGAACCACTTGATACTTTTTCCAGCTCAGACTGAGGAGTTTTATTTGCATTGTAACATGTGGGACTCTGTAGTCAGTGATGTGCGAAGGTATTACAAAGCACTTGTTAGGTTGTCAAGCACTGGAACAGGCTGCCCAGGGAGGTGGTTGAGTCACCGTCCCTGGAGGTATTTAAAAGACTTGTAGATTTAGCACTTAGGGACATGGTTTAGTGAAGGACTTGGCAGTGTTAGGTGGACTCGGTGATCTTAAAGGTCTTTTCCAACCTAAACAATTCTATGATTCCACTTGTTTGAGTTACTTGACTCATTTATTGTGGATATGGCATTAGAAGAAGTTCTTAGGTAGCTCTAATTTTCCATGCAGATTCCATATATTCTTCATTATAAATTGTGTTGTTTTCGTCCTTTCTTGTGTTAAAAGTTATTATTTTCATTTCAATAAACAATACTTTTTCTATAATCTGGAAATACTGTGAATTTTTCTTGAAATACATCTCTTCCGGGGTAAGCTGTGGATCTGAATTACAGAAAACATTCTTTGTGAACTGAAATACCTTTAATTACCCCAAATATAACTTCAGAGGTTTCTGTCACCTCAAATGACATATAATTCATGCATAGCCCAAGTGGTACTGCTTTTTGGAAAGAAAGTATGTCTTTCTACATTTCTGGATCTTATAGGTATAACTGTAATTATTTTATTATTATTATTNTCAGGGAAACAGTATTTGCATTTCTTCTAACTTGGGGCCCAATTATCAAATTCAAATACTTTACTGTGTATTTTACTGTGTATTACATCTCAAGACAAAACGGGACAAAAATTTCTTGGACAAGCCATCAGAAAAAAAAAAAAAAAGAACAGAGGTGTGATAATATTTTAGATTTGGGTGTATTATTATGTACTTGTAAAAGATACTCTTTTTTTTGCCTTTGTATCTTGTACTGAATTTACTGGGAATTCATCAGTGGAATCTGTGAAACATTCGTGGCATCTGTCCCTTTTGTGCTGTTTGCACAAATGCATTTTGCGTTTTGGATCGTGCATAAACGAGTTCCGTGATTCTTCACTTCTAAACCTTTTGTGGAGGATGTTGCATCTTTAAACTTGCTGGAGGGGGATGAGATGGAAAAGAACAAGGGAAAAACAATGCTTTTTCAGCATGAATTAAATAGATCTTTAGTTTGTTGGAAATTCCAGAGCTGATGGACTTCAGTGAATAGGTACTCAGTAATGTTGAAAATTAAGGTCTTGGAACTTGCTTATTAAGGAATTCAGAATTGTCCTGAGTTTCTTCTCCTCCCACTTCATCTGTTCCTTTTGCAGTGTTTAACCTGTCCCATGTCTGGGCCAATGGAGTTGATAGCAAGTGCTTTTGTAGCGTTTCTGTATAATAGTTCTTCTGCAGTCTCTGTGAGGTTGACTTGTAGCTTTCCATTAAGCTAGGAAAACTCTGCTAGGAGAAACTTCTTTGCTGCTTCATTTCAGGAGTCTTCAGACAGGGGATGAGCTAGGATAAAAATTGGTGGTTGGCAATTAATATGATGATCTCTTAAGATTCAGTTGCAGTCCAGTTAAAATAATTGAATAGCATCAGCAACAGGGTTAACAATGGTTCTATAGTTGCCTTGAATATAGAAGTTCACTCTTTATTCAAAGTTACCCACTTATGAATATGTAAAAAATGTTTCCTTGATTTACAGAATTGTTGTTTGAATACCAGATAAGCATTTGGGTTTCCCTTGACTTACTTTAAGGGTGGGCAGGTTCAGGTGTGGATCTGAGTGTTTCAGTAGTTTGTGTTTCCACGTGGGCCACTGTAAAAATAGGGTGAAATCATAGAGAGCTGAATTACCGCAAAAACCGAAGCAGAAAGCAAAAGGGAGTATGGAACCAGACTCTGCTTACGTCTCATAGTGTTGAGGGCTGGAAAGAAAACAGTTCCCAATTACGTGGCAATGGTAGACGGATTACATTCACATCGTAGGAAAATGATTTTTTGCCACTGATTTAGTTTGGAATTTTTTCTTTGGTTTCCCTTGGAAAAGAGCTGCTGATGTTCTATAGAAATTTGCTGCAAGAAATCAAAATCATTATTTTACAATTCTTCAAAAGTCCAACCTTTCCACTGAAAAGAGTTTTGCTTTCTTTGTTGCTTTTTCCATAGATATTAACAAGTCTCTTCACTGAAACTACAATATAGTGACAAGAATTTTGTATTATTCATAAATAATGGCTGGTGGCCTGGAGAGCAGCCAGTGAAATGAGTGATATAATGGGGCCCTTGATTTTAAAAAGTTTTATTTGTATTTGTGCTCTGGCAGCAGCCTTCTGCTGAAGGAAAGCTGTAATGCTCATAATACATTTTGCATGATGGAAGATCATCTCCAAACCCACCATAAAGCCATTGCTTAAGTGACAAAGTTAATCAAGCTCCCGATCATTTGGGTGTCCTCAGATTTGATTAAATTATTGAAAAATAGAGAAAACATAAAAGCAATCAATGTTGAGAGGGAAAAGAAGTATTATGAATAACTTCAAATTGTTTGTAAATAGATAGGGAATGACCTGAGATGACTGCATAAGTTATCAGAATAGGAGTAAGTGATATACCATTTGGATCCGTTCAGCATTTTATTAATCTTCTGTGTTGCTGGAACGGTTTGTTCAGGTGCATGAAGGATTAAAAGGTGCAAACCGACTACTTCAGCAGGGAGCCAGTAACATTGTGAAGCTGTGATAATAACTTCAGGGAAAAAAAAGGTGATATGAGTTTTCTGGCATCTGCATTTTGACTGCTGTCAGTCCAAAACTGTGTCACGGAGCACAGCTGTCTTCTAGTGGTTGTTTTTTGGCAGTGGGAAGAAGCTGTGAAATCATGAATAGGCAGAGGTACAAAATGTCATTACAGGGGAAGATGCTCTATTTTGTAAACCCAAAAATAGATTTATTCCATTTTCTTCAGTTGTAGTTAGTGAATTTAAAATGGTTCAGGGACACTTAGATAAGTAGAAGAGAAATTATGTTGTTTAACTGACATGACCTTCCCTACCAGACATAGCACAAGCAGACATCACAGCATGCTTTAGGACCGCTCCATAAATTGCCACTACCTGAGGCAGGGGCTTTGTTTTTGTATCCCTCAGCATTTATGTGTGCACTCTTAAATTAGAGAAGGATTTGAGAATGACCAAATACTGGATCTGTCAGAGAGGTCACATTACTCTAGAGCTTTTGCTCCTTGAGATGAAAGCTGCAGCTGTACTTACTGGAATGAGAAGCAAGTGTATACTCTTTCCCTAGGAGTGAAAGTTTTCCCAGCAGTGCTTAGAGAATCCCAAGGTCAGCTATTTGGACAGGTAAAAGATAAGCTATTCGGATTTTCCTTTACCTTGCTCATTAGCCATTAGCAAAGTTTGGGTGCGTGTACGACCTTTCTCATTTGCAGGAGAGGTCACAATGTTTTCCCCAGAAGTCCACCCAAATAAAAGATACATTATAATAATTTTGGATTGCTTGGAAAGTAAAAAAAAAAATAAATCTCCTATTATTTCTTAAAATAAATTTTTTACAAGGTTTGGTACTTGAGCACAGCAGCTGTTCTGAGGTAGTGCAGAAGTACCCTTCCATCAACTTTTAAAGTTTTATATACTGAATAGTTCCAAACCCTGTAATTTCTTCTGTTTTCCTTTAAAAGCTATTGCTGGCAAATCCTCAAGCTATTCTTTCAAGTCTTCTACAAAGTAGTAAATGTCTTTGATATGTAATAAAAAGGATTCAACATATGCATATACAATTATGTTAGCTAAGCGCAAAAGGATGGGGCTTCACTTCTTCATGCCTCATCAGTAGAGCCCTGAGAGCATAAATCTCTTCACGGGGGGAAATTGTTACTCAAGTGCTTGATTTTTGACAGATGCTGTGATCTGTAGTCTTGAATGATAACCACTCACTGAAATCAGTGGGAATACCAGTAGAAAGAGATGCAATATTCTATAGGAGCTGCTTTTTGCTCTCCTAGATTAAGCTTGATTTAGGATGATGGAGATTTTACTGTTTCTGGATAATTCTTTCTGTCACTGTGTTGGAGATAAACCAACAAAAAATGGGCCTTAATTTCACTTCCTGGGAAATGGCTGTTCTCTGTATCTGTGCAAAATGGATATAGGAGATTTGGCTTTGTTAGCAACGGTGTTTTTATACCTACTTTACTCTGACTCTCCATAAGTGCAAATAACTTTGCAGGCTTTTAGAGAAAGACTCCTTACTGGTTCATACCCACTTTCCATAATATACAGAATTTGTTTATTGTTATTCTTTGGCTAAAGGCAGCATTTTTTGAGAGATCAAGTGATTGGAGTCATGTAGCTGCTATATTCAAGTAATGCTATCTTTACCCTCAAGAGCCTGCCTTTGAGAAGGAAACATATTTTAAAATGGAGCTTTCTACTTAATGGTACACCTGTGTAGCCATCTGGACCAGTCCCTCCATTCAACTATCACTGAGATTTTGGAGACATCTTCCATTCCAACATCATACATCACTGAGTCTGCTCTTACAGCTCCTTGTTAATATTCATGAAACACGCTTTGCAGATTTGTATTGCAAAAAATCTTAATACCTACCACTGTGCACATCATTTGGAATGAATGATTTTCCAGCTTGAACATTACTAGCCTTGTTCCTATTAAACCCCCCCCATATTTGATGTAAGCAGCTTGTTGGACAAATTGTTTAGATGATGAAAGTTTTTCCTGTAGGCATGTTTGTTGCTTATCTTAAATTTTTAAGGATTTGGTAATGTAAAACAGTAGAAAGCTTTACATCAAACGGACTCAACTCTTTGAGTTTATGTCTAATGACTGCCCCAGGAATAGAGAGCAGGTTGTGGGAATTACATTCCAGTCAATTCATGACCCAAGCTCAGAGATTTGTCGAGAAAACTTTGTTAAAAGAGTGATTTGGAATACTGTGTCCAGGTTTCAAATGTGATCTGCCACTCGATAGTTTTGAAATCAGTGATACATAGGCAGATTTAATGATGTCATCTCTAGAAGATATCATCTCGACTGATGTGGCCTCTGTTTTAAATATAAGTTTAAGTAGATTATGATGAAGGTTCTTGTGCATACTATATCTGGATCTTAACATATGTATACCTTTAAAACTCTGCCTCCTGGCTGCCAGGGTCCTCAAGATGAGTTTTGGAAATGAGCAATCACACTTCTGAAAGTGTTCCTATAGTCCAGAGTTATTAAAATAATTATGATAACTAGCCAGATTTGACACCTTTATTTTGTCAGGGCTAAGTCATTGTCACTGCCAAATTAAATTTTCAATTAATGACTCCATTTGAAGAAAATTGCACAAAATTCAAAGGGGGAAAAGACCAAAGATTGTGGAAAATTACCCTGAAAGCATTTGCAGCCAGACTGTGACGACCAGCCCTCAGATGGAGTTGAGAATGAAGGAATGATGATGGCTGGGGTCTTGCAGGTCAAAACTTGAGCGAA
The DNA here is from genome assembly GCA_013400055.1 of Nycticryphes semicollaris. Lineage (NCBI taxonomy): Eukaryota > Metazoa > Chordata > Aves > Charadriiformes > Rostratulidae > Nycticryphes > Nycticryphes semicollaris. The sequence continues at coordinate 736,860 of VXBJ01000829.1, forward strand.
GTTAAATTCCCCACCAGCAGTGGAGACCCCAGCAGTGATTGTGTGTGTGAACTTGAGAACCTCACAGAGCCCTGTGTGCTCCTGGGTAGGAGCAAAAGAGAGTAAGAAAATCTTCCTGAAGATGGTTTATGAAAACCAACCAAAATTTTAAGTTCAGTGTTAGCTGCAATTTCTTCTTTAAACTGGATTACTAGACTACTGGTACAACACTGTGTCTATTTTGGTAAAACCTGAAACACTGCACTTCTAATGATCTGCTTCACTTACATAAATGCACTTAATCAATAACACCTGGCAGTGCTTGGTACGAATTGTACCAAATCTAATCTGAACCCAATGCACATAATATTTTAGCACATCTTTTTGAATTTTGGAGGGAGAATGGGTTTTTTTTATTCTCTCTGGAAGGTTCTGTATGCCTTCATAATAATTTCCATATTTCTAGCATTGATCTCCAGTTAATACAATCGACTTGCCTGACAGCCTTTATGTCCTGAAGTCAAGATTTTCCTTTGTTATACAGAGAGAGATGAGCAATCAGCAAATCCGGTGAAAATCTGACAGTCAGTCTCATGTTAGGCTGTAGAGTTTTTAGAGACGGAGGTATACATATGCATTAGTAGCTTCCACAGATTTTTGGAAGATTTTTGTTAGCTACTTCTCTTTTCAGGTTTTACTTTGGAAGTGAACTAACTCTTTTCTGTAACTCTGCAGTTTTGCTCTAACAAATTAATAACAAGCAAAATGGAAAGAGGTTAGGTTAAAGCTGTTTTGTCAGATCATTTGTAATTAGCTGCTTTCGTGACAGTTACAGCTGAATTGTATGGACTTCTTTTGGATATGGTATATATTCTGTCAGTATGTGCAGACCCCACATTCAGAGAAACCTTCATTCAAGCGTTACAGGAGAGCTGCAAGGAGTAAACAGCTAATTAACAGATAAAGAAACAGCAGATGGCAGTTGGAACCATGGCATAATATCTGAGTTCTTTGGGTCACAGGAAACTTGCTGGAGGTTGGAAAAGGTTTGCCTTCAGCAGCAATTTACTTATTTCAACAGGGAGGATTACGTTAGGTAGTAATCAATAGGGAGTACAATAACATGTTTGCTAAAGCTGAGAAGAAAAATTCTCTGTGGGGAGAAAAGACAAAGCCTAAACATCGCATGGTTTTGATCCTCATTTCTTCTCGTGCTGAGGAGAGAACATAATGTTAAAAGTGAGGCTACTCCTACAGGTACATATAAGCAAACAAACCAGAAAGATCAAACAGTGTTCATGGAAAAATACCAAACTCTGGTCTTTGAGCAGATGGACATGAAACAGGATGTGTTTACTGTTGGATATTCTTCAGATCACAGTGGGTGCTATATGAAAAGGCAAACAAAACATGAGCAGACGTGTTATTACACAGACCACCAGCAATTAGTTAGCAGCAAACAAAGGATCCACACAAAGCTCTAGGAGCACTCTAGGAATATTTGCAAACCACAGAAATGTCACAAGGAAGATACTCAACCTGTGCAATCAAGGACCTCAATAAACGCTAAAGGATTATTTAGCTAAGCTGTACCAAATGATTGGCTTGTGCCATTATCAAATCTTAAAAGATGAGATAATTCCTGATAAATGAGTAGTAAGAACAAAGGAGGAGATAAATGAGCATTTGGAGAATCTGTCTGGTCTATGAAGATCTTTAGACATTTACAGAACACTAGTGAGCACGCCCATACTGAACAAAGAATAAAAGGAGCAGACAGAGATAGTTCAGTATGTTAGGGAATTCATGGAAACAGATAGAAGAATTAAAACAGAAGTAATTTAAAAATAGAAACGTACAATTAGTAGATAAAAGACCACAGAATACCTGTGAATGGTGTGGAAAATAACATGATAATGGAAAACAACTAGCATAGGGACTTTTGCTGTAACAGCAGCAAAAGAAATCAAACTTACAGATGGGAAAATGGAAGGGAAAATGCATGTTAGCAATTCCATTTACCACATGCTGGACATCAGCCAACAGATACAGATGCTGGAGAATGTCATTTGGGATCAGTCTAGCAGGTGGACAAACATCAATGCCGCAAGCAAAAAATACTAGTAGGATGCCAGGATCTGTGCCGAACTGATGATTTAATATTGTATTTAGATGTGGAAAGACAGTGGATTCCATATTTTCTTGCAAGGGATTTTAAGCACATAGTGGCCAGGCACATACAGAGGCCAAATGAGAATTTAATTGTTAGAGACCTGATGAGAAAAAGCTGGAAGGAACAAAGACATCTCTCAGCATGCAATTACGGAGTGCATAAGAATTCCATACATGGCCTCGGTTGTCAAGACATAGGGCTATTGGGGATGGCTCTGCCTTCAGCCTCCCTGCAATCAGCAGCGGTCAAGGAGGCAGGAGGCAGAAAGGACAAGCAGCACACAGAAGCTGGAAGCCTATAGTCAGCAGGGTCAGAGTCTCCCGTGAACTACAACCTAGAAATCCTGTCAAGTTCAAACAATTCCCCTTTAACAGACCGGTTATGTGGAAGCAAGCTGCTAGCTACATGAGCAAAAAAATCCTTATTTATATAACCTGTCAAGCCCTGGGTACATTCTTCATAAAACCACTAATACATTCAGTGACTACAAACAGAAACCAAAATCATCTAGTGAAGCGGGCATTTTAGAGAGATTTAATCAGTAGGACATAAAAGGAATCCATGGCAAAGATACCACTCTCTGCAACCACCACCACTGAAGTGCCAACTATAACATATTTTCTTATCATCAGGTGGAAGATTTTCTCAGACTATTGCATTAAATTGCCTGCATGTTATACACAAAGATTTGTGTAACAAGAAGGCTTGAAAGTAAGATGGCAAAAAGCCTGTAAAGGCTTCAGTCTGAAATAAGTGATGAAATTAATCGTATGAGGACCTTTACCATAATCAGTACATTTTAACCTGGTTTATGGCAGTAAGATTTTAAGGGCGTATAATAAAAAGCTGAATAAGCTGTTTATGATATTCTTGCTTTTTTAGACAAAATGACAACAAGTATTTGGTGACAGAGAGTTTCCCAGTAATGTATTGTGTAATATGTTAATATCCTTATGCAGCATGTAATACATAGGAATACGGGGAATGCCAATAGCAGTAAAGTGGTTTGGGGCGATTTAGAATAGAAAGAGGACAGAATTTCTTGTCTTTGTGTGTGTAAGCACCATAAAAATACCTTTAAAGAATTTTAACAGCTCTGACAGATCCTTGGACTCACTTGTTATTGGCATTAGAGTTTCTACTGGTAAAAATTAACGTGTAAAATTTTTGTGGTTAACCAGTTTGTATCTTGTCCCACTCCAGAGTAAAAGGAAAATGAAACCCCTCTCTTGCCCTGCTGCATATTGGTAAAAACTAGTTTTTTTCCTACATACATCATGAAGGGGGAAAAATGAAACATGAGAATTGTGTCACTATAGGTAATAATGCATTTAGTGTGATGATACTACAGGCTCAAGTTCTGAAATGAAAAATATGTATCAAATCAATTTTCCCATGGAAGTGAAGGCAAATTACAGGGAGGAACGTCTGAAAGTCAAACATTTCAGTAATGAGAAATCAGAAATCTTAATATGTAGGCACTAAATCAAAGGTATTACATCGAGGTTTGCATTTTGCTATTAGTGTTTTTGTATTTTTAGTCCTTTTAGAATGTTTTTTTTATTATTCTGATCTACCTGAAGAATGTATTTTTGTAAGACAGTGGCTTTCAGCAAGGTAGTCCATAACACTCTCAGGGCTTTATCACCTAATTTTAAAGAAAAATTTCTGGAAAAAAGAATCACAACCTGTTGCTGAAAGAGATAAGTTTCCTTTCCTCCCCAGCTGAAGTTTTTTATTGGTCTGAAAATCAAAGACAGTTGAAAATTGCTGGTATTACAGTTTTGCTGTTCTCTAGTACCAAAAACAAACTGGCAAATGCACCAGTTAATGAAAATTCAAGTTCTCTTTATATTTTATCACTTCCACAATCACTTATTTTTGCATCTCCTTGTTCTGACTTCAATATTAAGTTCTTTAAAGGCATTTTATATAAATTAGTATATGTTTAGTCAGATCCAGTCAAACACAGCATTTTGTAATCTTTCTCACCAGGTAGGAATAAAGAGTCTCTTGACACTTGGCTGAACAAATTGTTATGAAAAGAGTTTTATATCCCCTGCCTGTGGTATCATTCTTCATTTACTACTTATATTAAGTAAATTTAGGATGCCTCTCTGAGTTTGAATAAATCCAAAAGAGAAGACATTTTCTTACATTTCAAAGTACTCTGTCTCAACTTAGACTGCTTAGATTTTTTTTATTCCCCAAACATTTGAGGTTTTTGGTAGCATCGGTTTAAAAAAATGAAACCTACAATGAATCTAGATTTTTTAAAAAATAAATGAGTATTGCTGAAGCATGTTTTCTTTTTTAATATACTCAGATAATAATGACTTTTCTGACATACTTTCCTAGGGTTAAGGTGGCAATAGAACAATTTTTGAGGCCATGTCTGTCCATTGAGCTGGCAACACACACAAAGAGATTTTGAAATGCTGAAAAATTGTGTTCTTGCTCTCTTTTTAAAAACTAGGTTCTTTCAGCCCTTTCTTGTTCTTCCAGACCTAAAATCCATAAATACTGAGGTCAGTGGTTCAGCTGTTGGTTGGTGTGAATGTTATATAAATCATTGTGAAAAACATAACTACTTTCTGACAGATTGCATTCCTTTTTTTTTTTTTTTTTTCTGGCATGTTAAAAATTTGTTTGAAAAATTTGGGAAGTTTGCTTATGTTTGTCGGTGTTTGATCTTTGGTTCTTTTGTGGCACTACTTTGCTGAGTGTTTGGCTAGAAACTGTAGGTTTGCTGAGAGCAGAAGAGAGGAAAAGTTGGGAGTCTCTGTGACTTCTCAATACCTTCTCCCAGTAGCAGCAATGATGATCACTATTTATTTGCTGTATTTAACTACTCCTCCAGTGGTCTTCACGGTCTACACTATGAGGTCCCATGACGTTCTTCATACTGCTCTCTGCTTCTTTCCATCAGCACACAAGGCTGGTGATGTTACTTATTGACCATCTTTGGAGAAAGACCGAGGAAGGAGGATGTGCTCACCAGAATATCCTTACATTTCATGAAACACCTGTTCCATACAGAAAGCAGCCATCAGTGTGTTGCAAAAGAGCAATTTGTGTCTAGCTGTAACATTTGTTCCAAGAAGCTATGGAAAAATTCTCAGTGGATTATTTTTCTTACACAGCAATATACTCTTGGGATCTAGCTATTTCTGCAATTACTTTACACCTCCTCCTCTTGGAATAAAATAAATAAATAAATGGATTAGTGGAATATAGCTAGGGTAAGACAAGCTGATTTCATTCTTGTGCTGTTTAAGTGATTAAAACAGTCAGATTTTTCTGACTTTAATCCTTTTTGATTAATTTCCCCATTTTATCCTTAAAGTAATATCTTTCTCTCCTATAAAATCGTTCCACAATAACCTAGAATATTTAGGGGCGCTTTTCTCCACTCAGTTATAAAACTGTAAATCCACAGTAATGCTACAGAATTTCAAGGCTTTGCTTTCAATTTACACTGGAATAACTGAGAAGAAGAAACAGTTCTGGCTCTTACAGTAAAAGTAAAGAAAAAGTAAAAAAAGCTGTCCTTGAAATTGTATATAATAGTTAAACTACAGTCCTAGGGGGGACAGCAAATTATGCTGCCAGCTCTGCAGGCTTAGCCACAGATCGAAGTATGTGACTAGATCCTCACAGTGTAAAGGTCTTGCTTAGAAGAAAGTTCTCCGCAGACTGTAAGCATCTTATTGAAGGAATTTATATTTTTTTCTTTTTCCTTCAGACTGATTTCTTCTGAATTCAAAATTTCTCTCTGTAGTATGTTTATGGCTGTACCAAAGTGATGGCATGATACGCTAGTTCTGCATGGGAAGATGTAATAGGCAAATGCACTGCTTTTATAATGTGTATCATTTTGGGGGAGGGGGTTAATTCTGAAACTTTGAAAGGTAGCATTTATTAAAATGATTGTCTAGCTCTATGGGAACAGTCTTCTCCCAAGATTTTGGTATAGGTGAGAGGACATTTTGGTGTTGAGCAGTTATAAATCTTCTAGTGCTGTGATTAATGATATTTTTTTCACATGTACCCCCCTTTGAAAATGTAAGCCATACACCACGAATATAAGTATGCAGTTTCAGTAGATGAATATTCCCATTAGAACAATTTTGCTCTTTGCTTATGACTTTTGGAAGTCTCTGGACTTGTGTTTAAATGGATATAGATACCATATTGCCCTTTAAGTTAGGGAGGTTGAGTGATAGTAATGTCAAGAAACATTACATTTCTTTGCTTAAAATTTAGAAGTTCAGTAGTCTGGACCCACAAATAACTTCACTTTGCAGGGCTGTGAGACCAGTTTATCATCTTTATGGATCTTATATTTAGCCAAAACAATAAAAGCAAGTTCCACAAGGAAGCTCATTTGCTGCTAGGGGACAGCCTTTAATTCCCTCCTAGAACCTGACAGCAATGCTCCCAGGAGAACGAAAAGGGAAAGAAACAGGTAACAGCCTCCCATTTCAACCTTCACTTTCAGTATTATCTGCAGAATATTTAAATAACTTTATTTGAATTTTTAAACCTATCATCAGTCCATACCTTTAGGCACCTTCAAGTATTTCTCTCCAGTGTTGTCCCCCCAACCAGTCACTTTGATTAAATAATTTAGAAAGAATTCAGCAATGAAGGTGATTCCTCAGAATTATACAAAATATTTTGATTTTTTCACATGTGTATTGTAATTGGAGTTTTCCATTGAGTCTCACTGTTGGCATAAAAGCTTTATGAAAGATGTTAATGTTATTTCAAATGTTTTCAGATGTGTGTTAAAATGAAAAAAAAAAAACTTTATTGTCTCAAACATCCTTTCTGAAACATCGTTTAGAAAGTATTTTTGCTAGGACAGGAAAACAGTAGAATTCAAAGCAATGTTTGGGAAAGCAACCAAGAAAAATCCTAGAGTTAAGAAAAACCCTCTCTTGCACCAGTGTGACAGAAAATAGGGGCTGTGTTTTTTTTTTCCTTGGTTTCAAATAGTCCTTAAACAGAAAGCTTAGCCTGACATCGGTAACAGTTTTTGCTGAAAATGGATTGCATTATCAGGTCCCAAAGCTTTTATTTCACCTGGTGATCCATCACAGCTTTCAGCAAAATGTTTTAGCTGGAGCCTAAAGAGTAATCTGTTTGGTAAGTTTTAAATGTACATGGATGTGTGTGAAGTTTATCAAACATTGCTAAGGCAACTCGAAAGAAATCTGATAGCAACAGTCAGCTTCTCTTCAAACCTAGGTAATAAGTAGAATGGAATGAATTTTCATTAGAGATAATATGGTTGTTAAGGATAAGTCGGCTATAAAAACTAGCTATAATCAGTTCTTGGAATAACACCAGCCAGGTCTGGGAGAGCTGACTTTCAGCCTACTGCAGAAAGCAATCAACACTCAATTAGTCAAGTGTTTTGATTAGTTGATTAAGAAACATCCAGGTACTGAATATGTATGAGGCTCCTAAATCAACATCCTCAGAGCAGTGGATGAATTTTTTTCATTAAATCACTTGTCCAGCGAGTTTGAATGGTTTACAATTAATGAGTATTCATTCATACATGCATACATAAATTATATTTCCAGTTCTGTTCCTCGGTCCTTAAGTAGGAGGTTGCTGTTGATGACCAGCCAGTCAGTCTGTGATAACAACCACCATGTGATTTGTTATTTTTTAATTTTTATCTTTCTTGTCTCCAACAAGTTCCAATACAACCATTTTAATCTGTGAGGTTTTTACAGTCTTTTTTTTAGTAAAGCTGTGCCTAAACAGGAATTCAGATTTAGAAAAAGGTCTCGGATTTTATCCATGATATTGTCTTCATCACTGCTTGTGTTTTTCTTTAAAAACAAAGGCATCCCTGATATGTGGAATGCAGAAATTTCTCTCATAGTTTATGCCTTCTAGGTGATTTGTGTAGTTTATCAGCAGCTTGGGGGTGTCATAACTCTTCCTGAAAATGTAGTTTAAGGGAAGACTATCTACCCAGCTCTGCATTTTGGGCTATAAACACCAAGAGCATTCAGAGACTTGGGTCTAACCACATTCAGCCCTGATGTATATGAAGTGTGTTGCGCAGCTGCAGCATTTTTGGGAAAATTGCCCATACATTTACCTTTCCTTCTTCCCACCTTCCCTGCTTCTCCTTCACCCAAAATACTTGCACTCACAGCACAAGCGGATAACTCTCCTGAAATCTCCTGACATCAGGAAACATGTTGCAATCCAGACTGAGCTCTAAGAAGCCTAATTTTCAAGCCTTTTGAAAAAGTTGACCTTGAGGATTATTTGTCCAGTATTGAATGAAAGCTCTGTCTGTTATGTAGAAAAGCACTTCATTGCGGTGCACTTTCTTCATCTATAAAATGGGATTAATTATATCTTCCATATAGCAGAGTTAGAAGGGTTTTGATGTATTCTACTGCGCTTCAAAAATTATAACTACTCCCTAAATGTAAGCTATGTCATGGTAAGCCCTTACTTCTGCTTCCATCACACAGATTCTAACTGTATCTCAATGAATTAAACCTTCTGGTCCTCCTTACAGTCATCTCATCTAGCTGGGTCTTTATACTACCACAATCAAACATTGGGGCTTGGGGAGATAACAATATATAAGATTAGATAGCGAGCATCATCAAATTTTAAGAGAGTTTAATTTCAAATGATAAAATCTGAAACTGGCAGCAGGTTTTGGATAAGACTCTGGTAGAGCTGCCTGGGACTTTTCAAAAGTGTATTAACAAGGGAAATAGTAAAATCCTAATAAAAGGAAATTGAAACACTATAACATTATATTTTGTATAAACAAATATTACAGTGAGAGTAGTTGAAGTTAATTTAGAAACAGCAGGGGAACTCGTTAATGTTATGTAATGCAGATAAGTATGTCTGACTTCACAGCTAACATCTTTTGGGTGTTTTTATGAGAATATTAGTGGTTTCCATTTTTAGTTACAAAATTTCATTATCATTATTAGTTTCCATTAAATGATTAGGATTCTGTTGGTTCCTATTTTGTTGCCTTGTTCATTAACTTTTTGAACACCTCTAACACACTTGTCAAGCGGAACTGCCCTTTGTACACCCAAGTGACAAGCTGACAGAAGAGTTACATGATGATTTAAGTCCTGACTGCGATGCAGAAAAATCCCAGAGGAGGGGGAAAAAGCAAACCCATGTTAGCAATTGTAATAGATACAAGTCCAGTGATATTCCAAAGATTTTTAGATTTGCCAAAGAAGCCAATTTGACAAGAGTCTCATTTGACAGCGAGATTTGTCAAGGAGGGAAAAGATTTTCCATTGAAAAAGTGACAGAAACAAATTGACAGTCGTGTTTTGAAGTTCTTGGGTTTTGCCATCTTGCATACAGGAGAAGCTTAACAAAGTCAGAATGTGGGTTTTTTTTACTTTTAAAAATGAAATGTTCAATTTGCTTATTCAAAACATTTTTTCCCACTATATACCAATGATATGATGCAATAATAATATTATTGTTATGTATATATACATATAACACTATTGTTTTATGCATATACACATACATATAATATATTGTTATGTATATATAGAAAATAAATACTTAAGTAAACAACAAAAACCACCAATGAAAACTGAAACCTGGAAGTGCAGTATCATTTGGGGAGAAACAAAATCTCTGGTTACATTGTATGTTTTAATTTATTCTGAAAGGATTAAGTTACTGATAGCTGCTCACAGGATTAGTGGATTAATTTTCTGCTGTTGAAAAAGAACTATATTACGGTACATGACTCACTAGAGTAACAGCTTTGATTAAAAAACTCTTGGTTTACTCAATTAGTTAAGGGTGAGCAAGTTCTTTTCAGTAGGATCCATGAAGATAATATCACCACATAGTCCTGTATATCTTGGTATTCTTTGTAAAAAATAGTTGAGTTTTCAACGTGCATCATGTATCTATGCCCCCTTTAATGTTTGATGAGTAAATGGTATTTCATTGTTCTTCAAAACTTTCCCGTGCTTTGAGGAGGGCTTTGATGAGTTGCCATCCCTGAACTGATGAAGCAACAGAACAGCCCCCACATTATTTGTTTTACTTTACAGCAGATTCAATTCTATTCTGAATTAATTTTTATTTTTGGGTTGAAAAAACCCACCAACTTCATATAATACATAAAAGAGAAGGACAAGTTCTATAGATTACATTTTCTCATTGTAAAGTAAGCAGTGACAGCAATGTAAGGTCTCACAGCCAGTTAGTTCCACTATGTTTTACTACAATGTTTTTCTGAAATTTGTAGCACAAAAACCAGAACCTGGGAAAATGCTTTTGTCTTTTTTTTTTTTTTTTTTCCTGCTATTGGGGATGTCAACTTCACTACAGAAAGAAGTAAATAGTTATAGTAGTCATTGGTTGAAATACATCTCTAAAATCCACTAGGGACTTTCTTTGGCATGTGAGGGTAAGAGCAGCATAAAACAGGGCATTTGGAACAATAAAAATTTGAAAGGAAAATCTTTGATAAGTGGAATTGAATTTGAGGTGGAAGTGCTCTGCATAATGAAAGCATACAGACAAAAGCAAAGATTAAATAAATTCAGTGGAAATGTTTTGTTGGTTTTGGTGAATTGTGTCAGACTTGAACTTGGAATCAGAGTTTTTATTCTCTCACCTTTTGACTGGGGAGTTACAGTGTCTGAGAGCCCTGAATCACCGTTAACATGGATTAATTTGAAAACAGTCCTAGGGAAGGAAATCACCTGTGGGGTTTTTGCTTGCATTAAGGAAAAAAGTTTTTAGCAAATATTGGTACAACTACATGAACTACTCCAAATGTTAAGAAGTGTCCACTTACCTCAACAATTTCAAATTCAGTATTTCTAAAAATAATGTTTAGTTGAGAAATGCTTATGCCAAAACTCCCATGGAATGAACTGAACCTTTTTCTTCCCCACACTGTGCTCTGTCTGGTGACAGTGATTTGTGGCATTTATTTCAGCTACAATATTCATAAAGACGTGCGGTTCAGATATTTATCTCTGAACGCAGCTACTTAGTCAAAAAGATCTACAAAGTGAGGAAGCTCAGAACAGAGAAAGTTAGAGACCCTCTGGTATTCAGCTTCCTGAAATCCTTGAATTATTGATCATTCCTTTCTCAGGACTGGCATTCTGCTGCCTCCTGTTTATCATCTTATGGTATGTTATCTTAGCATCTAATGCAAAAAGGAGATTTGATTTAGAGATGAATATGAGTCTCGGCGACAAGGGTGAGCAGTATCACAGTTCGTTCGCTCTCTCCAGAGGTGGAAAATTAAACGAGTTTGGCCCATTGAGCAGAGCCCAGAGGGAGTAGAGCAGGTGCTGCAGGAGCTGGGAAAGTGTCTGGAATAAAGGAGGAGCCCCATGAGATCGATCCAATGCAGCAGAATCCCCTAGGGCTTCTGCCCCATGCGCTTGAATTTTGTGGGGATGTTCTATGGTTGTGAAAAGACAAAAGAAATATTTGTGCTTGTTCCAGAGGCATATTCAAATGATGTTGAAGTGCTTGAGGAACTGAATATATGTTTTAAAAATATGTGCATTTGGTGATGACCCTATGTAGTTTCAGTTTACATATTTATCTACCCATTCAGCTTTGTCCAGGCATGACTGGATAATAATATAAATTCTCAAGCAGCACGTACAAATCAATTTTCTGTTTTAAATGTATTCCTTGCTATTCTGTTGGGTACAGAACACACCATTCATTTTACAAGGGAATTCATTTGCTTCACTAGGCATTTGCAAAGCAGAAAGGCATCACTAGAGGATGAATGGAGATGAATTCATACAGGATTTTAGCACTGTTAATGGCCCACTGGTGGTGGTGATCTCAAAGATACCAGTTCATCCAGGTCATGATTTATCTAAAAATTAGTATGAAAAAAATAACAGTAAAAACAACTGAAAGTAAAACATATATCTCAGAGGCAATTTCAATTGTGGACTTCCACTGTGCTAGTGATAAAATGAAGTTATCTTCAGGGAATTAGGATGCTGATGGAGAGGAAAATGTGTGATCATTTGTAAGGCAGCAGCTTTCTCAAGACTTATGTAATGGTTTCTTTATTCTTGTAGAACAGAATTAAATTATCCTGTCAAACACAAATCAGTGCCTGTCTTTTACAGACTTTTTTGTGATTCTTCTGTGTAGTCCTAACTTGAAACATAAGTTGCATGTCACAGGACATAGAACTTAGTCACTGTGAAAGTAAGTGTTATTTCTAAAAAAAAACCCAACATGAATCAATAAGAAAAAGTCAAAACTCCCATAAAATATATGTACTTTGAAAAAGCTAATTGTTTTGATAGCCCTTAATTTGTTTTTATGCTGTAACAGCATATTATAAAATCGTGTAAAATATAATTATATACAGTCATATGAATAATTATATGATTTTAAAAATTAATTTATTTGTAAAATAATTCATTTTATTTTACGTTGAAACATGTTTGTCTTGAGTATTGCTGAACTCTTGTTTCTGCAGAATGTTCCTGTTTCAGAGAAATTAAATTCCCCATTGATTCTTCTAAATTAGTTTTAATCAGCCTTGTTGGTGTAGGTTTTTTTTAGTTCTCAGGGAAATTGTGTTCCAATCATGACTGGAACAGCTAGGTGCCCTCACCAAATAATCACTTATAAGGAAAAAACGAGAGTCAAATGTTATGGAAACTGATAGATTTAGCATCTGCCTCTCATTGTGCTTAATATGAGAAATGTTCTTTTTTGGGATTAGGATCGGAAACTATTCCTAAAATGCAGCCTGTGTGCAACGAGCTTACGTGTACAACTGGGAAGGTTCAAATGCAGAGGGTTGGGTTATTGGTTTTGATGGAAGAATGCACGTGTGTGCTCAGAATCATCTGGGACGTTGTACTTAAACCATGAGGTACAGCAGAAGGTGATCAACAGCCAAGAAACACTGATGTTACGGCCTGCAGAGGTAGCAGAGCTTTTAGGATGGGGTTCTGGCTGAGAAAGGCGATTAGCAATTTTAAGCAAGGAAGCTATCATCTGTTGTTGGAGTAATTTTGTTTCTCAAGAAAATAAGACTATTTGCCTTTTTTTTTTTTTTTTTTTTAATAAGGCATCCACCAAAGGTGTATCTGACTCTTCTAACAGAAAATTGTAGTAGCTCAAATTCTGGCTATTAATTTTGTCAGCTTATTAATAGATGATGGTTTTCTACTATCTATCACTGTAATATATGAATCCTTTACAGTTTATGACACTTTTCATTAAATATTTTTGAAGTAGGCAAGAACGTTAATGTTACATGTGCAGAAGCAAGGGCTGGTTCCCATATCTATAGATCTGAAGTTCCTCAGGAGAGAACCCAGGTTTCAGGGAACGCAGCCCAGTGCCTCAAATCCAAGACCCCCCTCCCTTTCTTTGCCAACTTTTCTGGAAGAGATTATTGCTGGTTTGTAGAAGAAAAAACAAAACAAAATACCACTGACAGAAAACAAATTGAAGATATGTTATTTTTTGTTTAATAATATTCTTGCAGTTTGTAAAGGATTTTTAAGCTACTCTCTTGCAGTTTTGTCAAGTTAGTGCAATTTGATTTATATTACTGTTCTACACTGTGCACAGTGTCAGTAAACAGATCATGAAAATATGCATAAGTTTGGGAGCCGGGTGAAGGACATTGGTGTTTTTACTTATTGTACCTCTTCCTATTCAAGTGCCTTTGTTTCCTAGTCACCATTTGAATTTTCTTTCCTTCTCTGCTGAATATGAGCAGAATTTACATTTGCTGCTGAAACAGCTGTGTTGACAAGATTGTTTTGGACCCAATTTTGTGGTGTTTTCCTGACTGCACTCTCCAGACCATGTGCATCCCTGGTAGAAGTGTCTAGTTTGCAGTGGGCCTTTACATGACATTTTATGTTTGGTGGAAATGCATGAATAAAAAATGTGGGACCAGGCAGGCATATTTTAGACTATATTTTAAAAAATACTCTGTTCTGATTTAAATATCAGTATAATTGGTCATTGTACCAGTTGAGACAGTTTGCAATATATTGTGTAAAGAACCTCTTGGCAGGATGGGAGTCTGTGTTTGAATTGGAAAAAGGATTGGTCTGCTTTAAAGAATGTTATGTTAATTAGGAATATACAGCAAATAGCTGTTCTATATGTGGGTAGTCTCTGGAGACAAATTATTCCAGCCCCATGGCATTGTATAAACGATGTGAGGGGATGGGATTCCTTAAGCCACAAACCTTTTATATAATTTATTGCATTGTTAGTTATGGTAACTTCTTTTTATAGAAGATTTAAGGAAAGGTTTATTCTACCTCTCTTGGTCCCTTTTTCTTTCGCATTGCCTCCCACCTTCTGTCCCCATCTCCTTTTCATCTGAATAGTATTTGTGTGGCACTGAACACCATAATTTCCTAGCTAATGGTACGTTATCGCCGTGTTTCAGCATTGACAGCAGTAAGGGTTGAAAAACCATTTTCTGATCTTCCTCTTCACATGTTCTGTTAATCCCACTGTGCTCAGAGCCAGATTTTGCATGTGCAGGCGAAGGTGTCCCTTTATGAAGCTTTGTGAGAATCCCTTTGGAGGCAGCACAGTTCCAGGCAGACCCTTCCAATGTTCTCCAGCCCTCCCAGAAGAGCTACATCTGCTCTCCTGCCATTGGCTTCTCTGTGTGAGTGCAGGGCAAGGGCAGGGGTGGCTCTCACTGGGTATAACAAGTGATTTGGTGTATCCTTTTTCTGTCCCGACTGGACACCCATCATTGCCTTGCTGGAACGGTTGTGTTTTCTACATCCCCAGAAATCTGTGTTAAAAAAGATTGATTTGTCATTTCACTCAGGGTTTGTAATATGCCACTCTCCAGACATCTGTTTTCACAACTACACTCAGAAATAGCATCTACTAAGACATTTAATGAAATTCAGTGAGCTTTCTTAAAAATGACAACAAACACAAGCCATTGCTTACTTGTGAAGTACATTGTCACTGAGGGAGTTTGATATGACAGTCACGCCAATAGTACAACAGTGCTATAAAGGATAAGAGCTTGGGGCTTATACGCTGAGACAGGTCCTTGAGCCCCCCTCTGTAAGCAGTCAAGGCTTTCTGTGTCATTTCCAGGCTTTTAGACATTGTTATTTGTGGGACTGCGCAAAGGTTAAAGGGCTATAGCTGCAGTAGTACAAGCTAGGGCAATATTGTAAATTATAATAATTAATATATTTTTATAGGCTTTGATTCTGCAAAGTACTGCGCATCTCCTTGGGGATACAAAGTGCCCTTTGACGCTGGTAAGAGTTGAGACTTTTGAGACTTGTTTAGTCCTTCGTTGCTGCCTTTGCAAGAGCCCTTAGAGCTCCTTTGTTGCTCCTCCCAGTCCAAGCATAGAGAGCTGAGGCTTTTTGTCTTCACCAGTGTGACAAAACCCAGTGTCTGCTGGCGTTCCAGACAAGGTTTCAAGTACTGCCTCTGTTTTTGCAAATCCCAATTACTACAGCATTCCTTTGTTGTAGCTATCTTTCCCTCTTGTTCCTGAAATGGCATTAATCCACCTACTCCAATTTCATGAATTAAAAAGGGAGACTCCATCAATTAAAGTAATTGAGACCATCATTTCATCATCTTTCAGCAGGGCAAAGCTTGTGTCCTTTGCTGTAGGTACGTGGGGA
This sequence comes from Nycticryphes semicollaris, assembly GCA_013400055.1. Lineage (NCBI taxonomy): Eukaryota > Metazoa > Chordata > Aves > Charadriiformes > Rostratulidae > Nycticryphes > Nycticryphes semicollaris. The sequence goes on from VXBJ01000829.1 coordinate 752,706, forward strand.
ATACAGTGCTGTCAAACATGACATCCTTCTACAGCTTGTTTGTCACATCACACGAGAGACACCATTACCCAGAAACATGGAGCAAAAACATTTAAAATTATTTTGGAGCAGAACAAGTATGTAATGTGTTCTATCTCAGAAAGGCACAGAGAGCAAAAGAAGGTCCGTGTAAGTCATCAAAAGAAGAGGTTATCACGTACTCTATATGTGCATGTGTGAGTATATAAAATTATGTATTTGTAGTAATTTTTGTTTGAAATTTCTCAGTGCTTTTAATCTTTACATTTTTTAACTTTTATAAATGAACAAAGAAATGTCATTTTGGTCACCAATTACTGCTGGATTTCTCACTAGTATTTGATGAAGCTGTGCTAGCTGTGTGTCAAGAAATTTTAACCCTGCTTCGTAGCTACGTGATTGCTGGCAGCTTTGGGCCCTTATAATGCTTCACAACTGCAGAATTACTGTCATTGCTTTTCTTACCAAGAAACCAATTTGAGCAGAGAGTTAATCATGCGTCCAATAAATTGATGGTACTTGCCATGTGTGGGCGATGAAGAGTCATCGCTGCACACCTACAGGATAGGGAAGCAAGAGGTCAAGTGGTGATGACAGACATGAAATAGCTTAGGGCCATGGTACGATTACTTAATTTCAATGTTTTGCTTCATTATACTGAAATTTAGATCAGGTTCCAGCCTTTCAGGTGTACTGTGGATTTACAAAAACAACCCCCTTCTGCTGAGCCTCCGGTTTAATCTGTGCACCAGCATGTAAGAAGCTTGTGGGAGACAGCAACTGGCATTTTAAGATTCTGGTTAGACAACAGTCTTGTCTATATCCACATGGAGCCTGAAGCATCAACTCATTTCTAATTCTTCTTGACTCATTTCTCATTCTTCCCAGTGTGTCAGAAATGTGTGAAATGTATCCTTTTTCCTCTTCTACTGCAGCAAAGATTGGAGAAACGATCTTCCACACATCAGCTGTAAAACCTTTTGAGCTCTCTCCATATCCCTAAAGCAGAGTGGGAGTTGAGAGAGGAGAGAGCTTGCGGTCAACAACCCAGTAAGGCTCCGTCGAGTGAGCCAGGCAGCAGCCCAACCATAATAGGTTTACATTATCATACATTATTTGTAGCTCTGAGAACTCATTCAGTCACCAAGAGCCTGCAGAGGCTCTGCATTTGCATGTGAGTTTTGCTGAGTATTGGAGGATTCTACTTAATGTTCCCAGTTTTTTTTTTTTTTTTCATTTTCTGTTGACTGGATGGTGACTTTGTTTAGCAAATGCTTTTCAAGAGAAGGGTTGGAATAGCACTGCCTGTATTTGCCCACTGCCTTTCTGTCAGAGGTTACAATTATTTTTTATTTGCCATTTTTAACTATCTTGGTTTAGATATATATATTTTATTTTTTTAAATAGTAGATAGTCTTTAAGGGTTTGGGAATAAGATGCACAAATTACTGGGAAGGAGGTAGGTTTTCTTTCTAATGTCAGCAACAAGTTGACTCAGAAGCAACAATGTAAAAAAGCCAAAAGTATTAGAGCGGTATCCTATATTAAAAATTCTGGCAGTCTAAGGGGAGGGAGTTATTTATTTTGAAGTTTGTTTTTTGGAATGATACACTGATTAGCAAACTCCATGCTACTTCACGTTATTGAGCTCTAGTTTGTCTCAAATACTACACTAACTAAAGCATCTTCTTTATAACTGTGTATCTGATTTGTAGCATGACTAGATCTTCACACCAAGATTCCACTACTTCTTTTTTTTTTTTTTTTTAATTTGAGACACATTGCATATAACTTGTAAACCACTAAGGGTAATACAATAGACTGTTCTTGACCGTGATCTATAGTTGCTGAGATTGTCAAGTTTCAGTTATGTTTAGATAAACTAAAGCTAAGGCCTATCTTAGTCATGTTTAAAATCCATCAAATGCATTTTAAAATCCATCAAATGCATTGCCCAGGCATTCGAGTCATTGAACTGTTCACATTAACTGTATTTATTCCTTTTATAAATTTTACTCAGAGGCTAGATAAGTAGCAATATTGTACTCTAATGAGCCTATGTATGCTGCAGTGCTTTTTGGAGAGATTTAGTTCAGTGATTACATTTCCTTGATCTGCCAATCTGCACATCAAAAGAAGCTATTTTGATTAAATACTCTGTCTACCAATGTTAACTTCACTGAATAAGTGAAACCCCCCCCACACACATACACATCAGTGTTTTAAGACTATTTGGGGATTATATTTAAGCCACTGTAACACTACTTGTGTCTAAAGGTAAATCGGCATCTGTTGTAGCATAACATTCACAGATGAAAGGCAGAGAAGATAAAAGGCAAAAAGAAGGTTATTAATTAACTCTGGATCTCTACTGGGCCCCACTTCCATTCCAGTCTCTTGAAAGTAACTGGCATGTGGAACAGGCTGCAGATGGATCGACCGCAGCACACATATGGCTGCAAATAACCACTGCATGAGTCCTGGGTTTGTACTGGTTGGATGCCTGGCTTGTGGGAATGGAATGACTTGCAGTTGTGACACAGAAACAGAGAGAGATCCTGGTGCACTGGCACATCTGTAGTAATAACTCGATTTTAGGCCCAGGTAGGAGGCAGCAGTTGCTGGCCTTAGCTAAACATCACAAGAGATAGGGATTCTTTTCCCATTTCACGTATGTTTTATGCCTGAGTGGACTGTTGACCTCTTAATGGGGTCTCCAGTTGTTCTTATAAATAATTTTAGGCCCAGTGACACCTGTTAGTTGTTATTTTTTTATTGTTTTACTGTCTGTGCAAGGTTCAGTTTCACCCTTTGAATAAGTCATGCACCTGGCACAGCTTGCTTGGTTTTACATCAGCAGAAGTCTGCCATGTATCTCACCAGAAAGAACTACATAGGAAAATAGGAATTTATTTTCTAAATTACACAAATTAGTCCAATATCCCCTTTCTCGCAGTGGCTTGAGGCAGATGCATCAGAAAAAAATGTGTTTAAATTTTGCAATAAGAAAATAGGCAGGAAGTTGCTACATGCCCAACATTGTCCTTTGAAGGCCACCTCAAAACCACCTTCAGAACCAGAGAAATTCCCTACAGCTGTACCCAGCAGGAAGGCTACAGAGAAAACAGGACCTTCTATACCCAAAGCACTCATGTATTCTTAAAATAACCAGTAAGAGGTTGGGATGGCAGCAGGAACCCATCCATCAGAGCTGCATAAATCTTCCCATTAGGTCTTCTCCCGATCTTTGGCTCGAGCCTTGAAATATTTAATCTTTAATCCTTTGTGTGATTAATTATGATAGCTCTAGGTATTTTTGCTGTCTGTATAAATGTCCAATCCTTTGGGGACCTCGTTAACTTATTAGCTTCATTGCTTTCCTGTGGTGGTGATTCTACAGTTCTGTTCAGGATGGGTCAGCACAGAAAAAAATAAAAATACTTATTTTGTACTTCTGCTGGTTCATTTCCATACAAAGTTTTGAATTCTGAGAAACTTAAGCAATGAATTACCGTTTTCCTGGCATTGGAGCATGCATTTATGTGCATAAATGTCATGTTTGAAGAAGAGCGTTTTGCACATGTGGAACTGTAAGTGGTCTGATATTTCTTCCCTCCTGGGAAGCTTCTTCAATCATCCCAGGAGGAAATTCCGCTTGCTGTACCAGTAAGACTTGCCTTTGTTTTTCCCTTGAGGGCAAGAAATGTTGATGCCAACCTTAATCCCAAACCGTTCTTACAAAAACCTATATACAGGGTAATGCAAAGATCTGTTGCATTGATGGTGTCCTGCGATGCTGAGAAGGCTTTCTGCAGTTTTTGTTTACCACCTTTCTCAACAGAGGAAACAGCAAATGGGGCCTTTTTCTTTTTTTTTTTTTNAACAGAGAAGCTGCTTTAATGTCATCTCTCTCTTTTCCTGTGCCTGACTGGCTCTTCAGAGCTGGCCGTGCTGTCAGACAGCAGGGAGCCCGTGTTTGGGCAGGTGGTGCACTGCTGACAGTGGAATAGCTTCAATAACAGGAGAGGTGGCAACATGCCCACCTGTTTCAGCTCTGTTTGAGGTTACTAAGCCTGATATTAAAGGCTACAGAGAAAGAGCAGCTTTGATGAACTGTTGCTTTCATGATTTCTTCACGTTTGTTATGGCACTTTCTGGACAAAGGCACCAAAGCTTTTGGGGGCAGAATCGAAGAGGACCTAAGAGACAGCTTTTCAATTTTGTTACCCATTCACATACTCCCCTGAATCAAGGCTTAATGCTCTGACTTGTGGTAGGTACTGTCCACCAACCTTCACAGTCTCACGTTTCCCACTCCCTCGTAGGAAATGCCAGGAGTTGGTTGTTTAAATATTCCAGAGTCATTATTGCCAGGTTCCTGAGCATCACAGCAAGCTCCAGTGGCTTAAAACTTGGACATTTTTCCGGCTGTATTTTATCCATCCGAGAACCTGCTGTTACATAAAATCTAATTTGAAGTGTAGTGCTTCATTAGATGATTTTACAGTATTACAGCCACCCAAAAGCTTTGATGTAGAAGATAATTAGTAAGAAATTAAGAGGAGACAAAGCATGGGTGGGCTGACAAGGCTAATGAGTCACAGTCAGCAGAAAGTGTGAACTGAAGTAGTTTGCTGTCATTAATATCCCAAGCATATTCCTGTTGCATCTCTTCCCCAGGTATCAGAGGAAGACACTGAGAAGATGTGTTCTGAGAGCTAGAAGTCGATTCTAGTCTTCCTGTGTCAGCAGCACCATTGCTGCATCGCAGTGCCTTGATTTCTGAAAATCCCAGGTCATAAAAATCTGATTGATTCCAAAATAAGCAACGGTTTAAATGGTTCTTTTTCTCCTTTGTCTGAAAGATTCAAAATATTTTTTTTTGTTTAAGAGGAGTATTATCCACACTAAGATGCTGAGCTTCATTGCAGTACTGTTTTGATCCTGTTTTCAGACATCTGGCAGACTTTGTGATTGCTGGGGATGGTATTGAGCTTCATCATAACTTTTAACATATGTGCTGCTTCTTTGTCCCCCAAACAAACTGTGCACCCTAATTTCTTCAGCCTTTTTCCTCTTACCTGCTGTTTCATCAAGAGAAGGGACGTATCACACAAAAGACATTAGTGTTTAACAACTCAGAATTTCCATACCAGGCATGACCCACCAGAACAGGTACCACCAGGTCACAGCAAAATCTCTTGTTTTTCATTTGAGGTAGGAAAATTGAATTGGTTTCGTTTTTTTATTGTTTCGTTCTGGTTTTTGTTTGGTTGTTTTTTTTGGTTGTTTTTTTTCCCCAATATTGCTGAAGATGGATTCGTTTTATAGAGTTTCAAGGCAGCTGGTCATTTTCAGGTATCATGTGTTTTACTTGGGTCCTGTGCGTAACCTGGTTCATAGAGATAAGGTAGAAGGTGATGAGGAAACTGTGGTGTGTCTGGAAACCAAAGATACTATTAATTAAGCAGAAAGCAGTCCGGAAGGAAGCCCTGTGGGTCTGTTGTTAAAGGAACAAAAATGTGATGCTGTTGGAAAGACAAAATCAGGAACGGGTTCAGCCTTAGCCTTCTGTTGAGATTTTCTTTCCAGCTCATCACGTATGCAATTAGTGTGTTCCTTTAATTCAGCAGAAGGTGGTTTTAGAATACAATGTATTTGAATAATTTCTTCCCTGATGCTAACGCTGCCCTTACCGCTTCCCTTGCAGTTCATCTGTATTCTGTTGCTGACATAACTTGCAGTTATTGTCTCTTACACTCACAAAGCTGCCTTCCTGAGGAGTTAACAGGTTATCAGCTCTTGTAGTCATTTTTAATCACTGTGAAGAATCATATCTTTCTAATAAGGTGAGTGATTAATTATTGGGCCCTTTTTATCAGTTTAAAGCCTGTCAGAAGTGCAGTGGCTTTCAATTACAACCTTTCAAGGTTTGCTCTGGTAGAGTCCAGAATACTTCAAGAGACAACCCCATAGGCAGACTTTTTCTGTGTGCAAACTATTATTATTTCCTCACTTATCGTTCCATTTATTTACAAATAAAGACCAAGTATCCTCAGTGGAATGTATGAGAAAATAATAAGAAATTCCATTACCTCAATACTGAAGAAAAATTTGACATCAGAAGCTTAATGGAAACAGAAATATATTATCCATTTGTATGATTAGAGAATAAGAGCCTTTCATAAGCCTAAAATAAATGAAATAGCAATGTGAAATTAGGAATATGTTCTTCATTTTTAGAGAGTTCTGAAGCAAGATGCTTTTGTCTTTTCTTAATAGCTTCACTTCAGACTCAATTGTTATAGATTACTGTGGAGATGTAATGGAACTTTACAGCAGCACAGGAAAAGAGGCAGGAGAACAGTGCCTGATAAACCAAATAAAGCAGCAGGAAACTTCACACAGGGAATGCGAAACTGCTTTATGGCAAGCTGTATTGTTTCCTTCTCTGTAAATCTGTGGGAAGGTTTGGTGAAGGAGTTGAGGCAGTGCGAGATCCACAAGTACTGAGTATTTCCCCAGATCCATGCCACTCGGGTTGGACACAAATCCCTCCATAGGAAAATCCTGATATTTCTTATACTAATTAACATTTTCCATGGGCACATCAGGTAACCCTGGTTCAAGTCTCTTCTAGCCTATGTCCAGAGAAATAAATACGTATGTGCTGCTTGCTGCATTGGGATTTTTCAAGTGGCCTTTGAATTGCTTCCATCTGACTTCTGTGCATGTTCTGTTCCTTGAGGTGCCCCTGCTTTAACACTGCTTTTCACAAGCTCTTTAACCTACTCTGTGGGAATTTAGACCCTGCTTCTTCACTGTGGTTTGAAAGATTTGCTCCACAGAGGGGAAAACACAGCCCTTTTCAGTATTTGCATAAGTATCAGGAGGATTTGGAGGCACACAAATCTCATTCAGCAGTAATCACATTTTTGTTGCTATTAGTATAACAAACTAAAAGTCATTTTGCATTTCGCTTGGACCATTTGTTTTCCCAAAGGGAACTGTTCCTGCCATTAAAAACTCTTTGTATGTGAAGCAAGCGCATAAATAAAAAACAACAGGCGAAGGACTGAATATTTATACTGTCAGCATTCAGAACATTATGGAATCTTTTTATTTTTGATAACTAAAATTGAAATAACCAACAAGTAATGAACTTTGGAGGTGGTCTTAGGGATAAAGCCTGCCACCAGGCAGGGTGATATGGGAATGCTTCTGCCAGCCTTAAAATCTCCTGATCCAACTCTGCCTTCAAGAACAGTTGTTAGAAGGCATATTTCTCAGTCTGTCATGTTTTGAAGGGATAGTTACCTAAAACAAAGCAGCATTTCACAACAGAGGAAGAAAGAATTTTGGAATTTGCTTTTAGATTGAGATCTGGAAAAGATTTTTTTCCCAAGTTCACAACTTCTATTTCCAAATTGTGTTGATCAGCCAAAATATGAAACACCCCTGCAATTACAGTACTCCTAAGAGCATAAATTGTCTTTTTGTGGCTTCAGCAATATAATTCACTTTCTGTTGCTTCCTGTAGCTGATCTCCGTTACGCTAATCGTATTCAAACCTCACTATGATTTATTGATACTGTGTGAATTCTAGTTTGCCAATTAATTCTAATTCTTTCACCTGTTGATACTGATTCTTTCACTTGTTTCTTGTAGGGATTGTAGTGTGGATGGAAGTGATCTCTCTTTTTTGAGTTGTGCATGTGAGTGTGAAATTTTTCCCAGGTCCACCAAACTTTGCAGTTGCAGGAAATTTCCATGTCCCGTTTTTTTTCCTTCCAAGCCCCAGTGCTCTCTGCAGGCACCATGCTATTCATCGCTTGGCTGGCAGTGCAAGACGTAGTATGCTCTGAAATTGCTTCACAGTCCATCTCTACGATAGATCAGCGGGGAGCTCGGAGGTGAGGAGTGTAGCCTGCATCTCCTCTAAGATTTACTGTGTTATATTCAGGGCTCTGTTCACATTTCTGTGAATATACAGGGATTTTTCTTGTCTGCAGCACAAATAAAATAATCCTCTCTTTAATCCTGTCAATACCAGTCCTTCAAATAGCCAGTAGAGGCCACTCGCCCAGTGACTGGCTTTCTCATGTGCAGCTGTGTCCAGAAGCTTCCAGTTTTTGCAAAGAGAGACTGCAGCATACAGTTTGGCTAAGTCATGATGCCGGAGAAGCACATTTCAGTGAACTGGCTCAGAACTGTCAGCCAGAAATACTGGAATTCTCTGTCTAGCTCTGCCTTTTATTCTCCATATTTCCTCGCCTAAGACTGATAAACCTCTTGCTTTCATTTTCCCATAGGCTAAAGTGCAGCTGCTGCAATTTTTAAGGTTCTTGAAGGATGACCAAAGAAATTTAAAATCTTCCTACGATGCTAATAATGTTAGGCTGTATCTATCAGAATAACCCACCAGCTCTGATAGATAACCAAAGTATAAAAGCTCAGGTTAAGAAAGTCACTGTAACTTGTATAGTCTAAACAGGGAATCCATAATTCTGCTTACCAGGCTTTTAAACCCCCGTACTCAGAAGATAAGCAGGGACAGGTCTTAGATTTCAGGTACAGGGATGAGCATTCTGCTTGTTTAATAAGTAATCCTGGTGTCTGTTGATGTACATGCTGATAAATTCAAAGCATAATTGCTTTTGGAACTTTTTTGATGAGTTATTAAAGATAACATACCCCTCTCTTTTTCCTCATCTAAGGAAACCACTTCATTGCCCAAATGAAATGGTGGAGTTGTTAGCAATTAAATATTTTTAATAGCATTACCTCATTACCTCAGCAACACAAGAGCCAGCCAAAATTGTCTCATTTCCCTCCCCCCCCCCCTATGGATTATTGCATTATCAGTAGGGTGCATCATCGCAGCAGCAGGGATTCATCTGTCTACATTTAGTTCTCTGTTACTATGGATCTGATTGTCTAGATTCTCTTTCTCATTGGTACAAGCAAATAGATACTCTGGGGTGCAATTCATCTCTTATTCAGATAGCTGTCAAAAAACAAGTCAGAAGAGTAGTCAGGTTTTAGATGCCTACAGTGTGGGAATCTAATGTTAAATGAGATAGTTTCCCACCTGGTATGTTTATGTCTTGACATTTTTACATCAACATAATTTCCCAACTGGTAGTTGTCAAACACTGGAGAATTTAAAAAATTTTTAAACTTTAGTGGAAGTGTGAGTGAGTCAGATTTAAGTGATATAAATGTTTTCATTTCTTGTTTCAGTCTCTCAAATGGGGAATCTTATATTCTTGTATTTTGTCCCTTTGAATTGTATAGGCTGTGAGGAAATGTGGAACATAATGTATTAAGGGATTGCACTCCCTTACATGAAATAAACACCAAGCGCTTCAAATTGCCTCAGCTATTAGGAAAAAATGCTTTAGTTTGAAAGTGTGTTATTGAAATGGTGGCTCCCATCACCATTAGCTGCCCCTGCACAGAAAAGCTATGTGTAATACCTTTCCATACAACAGATTTCTTGAAGTGGGTGTTCAGCCAGTCACCTTGAATCAGAGTTTGAGTTGGACATATAGTTACCTGGGCCCAGTTTTCCGGTAAGTTCAGCATGTGTTTGCCATACTTAAAACACCGTCCTTGGTATTTATTACCTCTTAATGAGCTGTGTCATCAGAGTACCAATTTAGAACCTTGAATGCCAAATTCTGGCATCTTACAACTGCCTGCCCAGTGCCATATTTTCATGTATAGAAGCCATACATCATCGGGGTCTAAAAACAGGAGACTAAAGGCAGGAGAAGCTGCTGAGATGAAACTTCCTCCTGTATCACTATAACACGCAAGTGCAATGCCATAGAATCCAAGATTGCTCTTTTTTGTTTTAAATATAAGCTTCAATTATGCACAGGACTATACACTAGGTAGTTTAAACTGTGTATTTCACCATGACATTACAGCAATAGCATATTGCATGCAAGCTAATATTTAAAATAAGAACATCTCATCAGTATATTGTTCCAGTTTCTTACCTACTGAGTATTCTAAACATAGTCATGTTGTATTTGAAACACAACATTCTGAAACATATAAAATTGAAAAACTGACCACAGGGATGTTAATTAGCACCATATCCTGAGAAATTGGGCAGGATTAGCCACACATTCTTGTAGCCTCTTGTAATCTGAGTTGCTTGGAACTGAAAGTTCAATTTGTATTAATGAGGGAAATCATTCTTCATGCTGTACATCAAGATGATAAAATGTGTCTTCATTGACTAGACTACAGGTAAGAACATAATGCATTTGAGGGCTCTCAAAATAGCAATTGGGCTTTGTCTGCCACAGCTAAAGTCTATGTGTGATGCTTTCTGTGTTTGATGCCTACTTTGCAAATCCAGTTGTTTAATGCCTCACCAAGCCCAATGCTCCTTTCCCAAGAGCTGGTGTGACCACATCCTCTAGCTGGATCTCTGCCTTCTAGTTGCCATTGCCATCACTTCCTCCTGCTTCATCAGTGTGTCTTCTCCACATACTCTGATGGATATCCCATCAGTACATGCAGCTTATTCCTTTCATTTCCTCTTAATTGTCTAGGTAACCTGTTCATCTCAATCACATGGATTTCAGTTGTTGCATTCAATTGAACAACTTTTTTTGATACATTGGATCAATTTTCAGAATAGTAAATTCAAGACCAAGAAAAAAAAAGACATTGTCAATGCTGTTTTAGACATACGATACTACAAAAAGTTCTGATCCTTCTCTAGAGGCAAGAACCTATCACTTGAGCTCAACAGAATTCTCTGGATATGTTCACATGATCTTCAAATACCTGGTTAATCCATGTTAAATTACTATTTGTAGTTAAAAGCTTACCAGCCCTGAGCTGAAACAGCGTAACAGATAGTGTGCCGCTGCTTGTGGTCTCATACTGTATTTGGTTGTCAGGAAGGGACAGCAAGGACAATTTACACATCTTTTCATCTGGGTAGTGGACAGATGAGGTTTTTGACTTCTAAAAGTAAAAGTAAAAGGTACTGTGAATTATGGATTTCAATGGATTGAGGTATTTAGCTGTACGAGAATTTGTTATCCTCCAGTCTGAGAGTTAAGATCATATTGAGCTATAGATGCTAGTTCTTGTCTTTGTGCTATTTCCAGACTCATCTAGGATATGTAATATCAGTTATGCTTGTTCTCTCTTGGCAGAGTAATTTGGTAGGTGGCTAACTGATGAAATTCCACCCCCCCACACACACATTCCTTCACCCTCCCAATTAAACGTCAGCATGTTTTCCCAGGTCAATATTTCAAGGCAGTGCAGATGAGATAAGATGTCAAGTTATAATAAAAGAAGATCACATTGGTAAATAAATTTAACATACACTCACTCTGACTGGCAAAATTATGGAACAACTTGATTTTCAGAAAATTAATTGGACATTGAATCCTCTGAGCCATTTGAAGTGAGATGAGGAAGTCTTTCCTCAAAGATGAGGCTGTAGCCTAGAGATCAGTTAAATGGTAGCTGCAATATAAATTAGCAAGTGAGAGCTGGGCAAAGATTAGGATTGTGTTGTGGTTTCAGCCAAATTTACCAAAACCAGACTCACATATGGCCCTTCCTCCTCCAAAAAAAGAAGGAAAGGAGAGGAAGAGATTTGCAAGTTTAGAATAAGTAAACTACTTTAATGAAGTATTAATACTAAAATTAATTTTTAAAAAAAAAAGGGGGAAGAAAATAATGAAGTAGATACAAAACTGTATCAAGCTCCCAGGATGACGATCAAGTCGCCAGCAGGCATTGGGAAAAGTCTCACACTGGACTCGGTGACCAATAAGAGCTGTATTTCAGATCTGGAGTCAGGAATGCACAGATTGGGATCAAAGGCAGACGAACAGACAGGGTCCTCCTCGGATGCTGGCCATCAAAGAAAAAAAAAGGGACCCTTTGATCCCTCAGCTTTTATACTGAGCAGGATGCGGATGGGATGGAATACCCCAGTTGGTGAGGTTTGGGTCACCTGTCCTGTCTGCTCCTCCCTATAGGTGTGACCTTTCTACACTTTTCCGCCTCTGATCCTCCAGTGGGACAAATAACGAAATTACCTGACCTTGGTTGTTCTAGTAATAAGCATACAGACCACTCTGCACACCATTCCTTGATATAGTTAGGTCTTATCACTGTGAGAGTGAACAGTTTCTGAACAGTATGCTGTTAATTTCAGAGTTTAGTTAGTAAGAAGAGGCCCAGCTAAAAAAGTAGAATTACTGAACAGAAAATTGGTTCTGTTTTACCTCAAACTAGAACAGATTGTCTTATGTCAGCAAGCAGAAAACCAGTGGTTAAAGTGCCAAACATATTGGCGTGCTGAAATACAGCATTTCTGCAGTACTCCAGTTGCTTTTGCGAGCTCTTGAGTAATGTGTGAGTTAGAGAAACTGATGGGGTCAGTAGGCACATGGAAGATCGAACACTCAAGAAGAATCTCTAGTACTTCCGTCTCATAGTACTTCTCTCTCTCTTTCTCTTTCATGCATTTCCAAGGGCTTTAGTTGATTGATACTTTCTAGGTTTGGTTTTGGTTTTTTTTCACTGAAAGATGCACAGTTACCAATTCATGGAGCCCTCTGTTCTTCACATAACATTAAGTATTCCTTGAGGGCTGCTCAAGTAGGTGTTCCCTGCTAAAGATTTGCCTCAGGAGTCTGTAATTCCTGTAAGAAGAGCACATATCTTTATTTCAGTGATATCACAGGCTATCACACTGCTTGATGCTCACTTACATTCTGCTTCATTAATGTTCCACATTTGTTTTCTTTTCTTGCCAGCCTGCTTAAGTCAGATCCCCAGTGGAACTCCATTAAAGCCTGTATCAGTTTCAGTCAGAAGACAGATGGCCTAGTGCCCTATTCCCTCCCTTTCTGTGATGTACAAATTACATCTTGAATACTTCTTTCAAATGCAACCAAAATCCTGACAGCACTCTCTGACTTTCTAATAAAATGACCAATATTACAATTTATTTTTTTTTATACTGGATTTGGAAAATTCGTGGTCCTGAGGAGGAAGCAACTAGCCATGGGAGTGTGGGTACTGTTTGAGATGTTGTTAACAGGCATCAATATTCCCCTAGGGACTTTCTATCTGTTCCCACTAAATCTGAGCCTGTGTTGTGCATTTGCATATTCTTAAGGTATGACATAGGACAGTTGGTAATAGGCCCACTTAATCTCAGAGAAATAGTAATAGGAGTCTAGAAGCTTTTAAATGTTGATGGATATTGTAATTCTAATTAAAAGTGTGATCTAATCTAATAAAGTGGCTTCTGTTTCATCTTCTTCTTGGGGAGGGCCAAAAACTTCTATTCTGAAAGCCAGTGTGATCAACTGTGGGTTTCTCCATCTCTGATTTCAGCTGCAGAAAGATGTGGGATCGGTTCAGGCAGTGTCATGGTGCATGTTATATGGCAAACCCACATGTACGACTGTAGCACTGGACAAATTTTAACATTATTTTGAAGCTACGTGCATTATCTAGAGGTTGGTAGTTATCTGATGCTTTTAAGATTTCTTCTTCCTACATTGCTTGTGTATATGTTCTGTATTAATGCACGTTGTCATCCTTACATTAATTTGGAGAAACTGGTAAGTGAAGCATGCAACAAGCCCACTATTCTTTATTAGCTAATTATCTGGTTGCAAGTCCCAGCATTGAGCAGTTTAAGCAAATAGTATAGATGTGAATTATTAATTACACAAGAACTGCTGTAATGGGTAAGAATGAAAGATTCTAACTGTTTGGATCTGCTCCTTCTGATAGCACCAAGCGTGAACAACAAAGATACTGGTACCATAACAGCTAGCAGAGGGGTGGGGTCAATAACCCAAACTGGCTTTTGTTTTCTTTTCTAGAACTTCGTATGAGCAGTAACAGTATTGACAACCTACTGCTTTACCATGGTGGCAAGAATATTTATGTCTAATATTGTATTTCTATGTGTTTCTTTTTCATTTGTGCATTTTTTATTCTCAGTAGAGTAGAAGTATTTCAATCCTCCAAGTGACCAAAGCTGGTATTTAGATAAACCTTGAGTTTCCCTACCTTCCCCCTGGTCCAACCTTATGAATCATTTAACAAAGCCCATTTATAAGCTTAAAGTGAAATCCTGATCCCAAAGAAACCAAAGCTTCCACTGCTCTATGATAATACACAGTGTTTCATCATTAAAAAATAATTAAGCTGAAAAACTATGGCCATTTTTAAATCTGTGAATTATCTGAAAGTACTTCCTGTACAGGTAATGGTTCTTCATGGATGTTGACATTACTCTGGCATTTTTTAAGGCTGCCGGTTAATGCCATCACAGCAAGTTGTGGGTAAACAGCATTTTAGAGGGTCAGTACTCCAGCTGTAACAGAGTTACTCACAGAAAAGAAAAACGATATGATCATTTTATTTCACTACAAAAACATGACAGTCCACTGCTAGTAGAAATGCACATCAATCTTCCATATTTGCAGTCATGAGCCTGCTGAGCTTCCTCTTCATTTATTTGCTTTCTCGGGCTGCAAGTAAATCGCAAAGGTCGGTACAGCCTTTCTAGCTGCCACCTTTTGGCTTTGTCCTGTTTCATTCTAAAGCCAAATTATCTGGAAATCCACCTGAAAAATGTAGTTCAGTGGTGTGAAGTATAGACACTCTAACAAATTACCAGTAGCAGAACATGCTGAGTTTCAAATTATCCCGCAGCCTGAGAGGCTGCTAAATTAATTAGCTGGATAGAAAACTTCAAGGAGGAGCTACTGTGACAACGCACTGAAAGGAGGAAAGAAGGATCTTCCTTCTGAAGCAATGACGTTGGGACTTGGGACACCTACTGTGCTGAAGTGTTTGCCAAGCCCTTAAACATCCTGTCTATATATTCATGTTGGTGAACCAGCATCCACCTCAGCAAACACTGGGAGCCAGGAGTAAAGGCTACACAGATACTAATGGCCATGTCCCATATAGATTCTTCCATGTTTAGGGGGCCTATTATGCCTAATAAATATCTCCACTGTTATCGACTGTTCAGCTTGCATTAAAAGACTTGATATGGTAGTCTTCCTTTAGAGAAAAAAAAAAAAAAGCAAATCACAAAGATTTGTGGGCCATTTAAAAACCTATAGGGCATGAAATTGATACTGTGTGAGAAAGAGAGAAAGGAATTCCCTCATTAGGTCTTGCACATTAGTACAAAGGCTGTTGCTGTAGTTTAATCTCATTTCTTGTGATATATCCTCGTAGCTCATTTATACCAGACATACACATAGAATAATCCATTAAGATACTGATATTTCTTTTAGTTTTGGGTTTGTTTTGTTTTGGGTTTTTTTTCCAATGTCTTCATGGTTTTTGCGTGCATATGTATCGTGTATGAAAGATCAAGGGGTGATTGTGTAAGGAGCTGCGTTAAATACCCTGGACTGAAACGCTGACTCCCTGCTTCCAAATTGTGTTGTGTAACATAATGGCTCTCGAGCAGTATGGGCAGAATTGCATTTTCACTCTGTTGTTGATGAACTTAATGGTTGTGAATGCTAAGACTGCCTCTGTGGCAGCAGCAGAACCTGATGTGACAGTATTTCTTTCCAAGGCTTGTGATCCAGCCGGTTGGACTGTAACTTCACTGTTGCTTAGGCTTGTAGTTCATACAGCTCTTCTCCACCTCTGTATCTCAGTAAAGAAAATTATTTTAACATCCAAAGTGTTGAAAAGGGGTCAGAACATGGAAGATTAAGCTCTTGGTTAGCTTTTTCTCTCCTGCACGCTGATCCTATTAAGGTTGTCTACAGTCTTTGCTCGGACATGACCTAAAGCGGGTGAAAATTTTTAGTTAGTTTTTCTGGCAATAGCTCTATCCTGGAAAGTACTATGAAATCAGCTGGAAAAATGATCTTGCCCAAATTATAAATGCAAATTCAGTCGTTATGTCAGACAAACTCATTTTCTCTGAACAGATTTTAATGTTTGACTATGGTAAAATCAAGCTAAACTTATTTTCCAGTTCAGTGTCTGCCTGAGTAATGCAGGGGTGTATTGCAAATCACACAGGGGAGGAAGGAGGAATCAGAGGAGCAGAGATGGTCCCTCATTCTTATTCTGTCTTACTGCCTCTTCTTGCAGTAGAAAAGACTTCTTGGTAGTGATGTACTCCTATTAAAATGACAATTTTCTGGTTAAAAAAAAGGTAGAAATATGTTTTGTAGAAGAAGCAGTGGGATGGATAAATTGTGCTGAAATACAATTTCTGTTCCCTTAATATCACAGCACGTTTATATCAGTGGAAATGTTTTTTTTTTTCTCCTTAATACTGAGGTCACAGTTACACTGAGTGTCATTTTTCAACAAGGTTCTTGTTTAAAATTGGAAAACTGTCTGGCATTATTTGGATTTCCCTCCAATCTCAGATCCACTGCTTCTCTTCCTGCTTTCCATATTCTCTGGGAATGGTGAAGTCTAGAAGGGGAGAGCAGTTACAGGTAGCATTTACATCTTTTCAGATCAAAACTGAAGGAAGTTAATTGATTTAGAATTACAGGAGTAGTTCCTGCCAGTGTCTTCTCCCTTTCCCATAGCCTGTCTCCAAACCACAGTAACACTGTTTCTTACTCTTCACATTATTCTTGTCTCACATTTGGGGCCATGCCTCCAGGTATGTCTAGAGATAGATCAGAAGTTGACTTGGGAAATATAATATATATTCCCTGAAAGGGTGTAAAACCCAGTTTCCAATTCCATTGTTACTTTGTGTTTGAATTATTCAGCATTACTGATAGACATGGTTTCTTTTTATTTTAACTCCATGTTTTATCTTTGTTCTAATAAAAACTAACGTGTACATCAGGAACCCTGAATAATTTAATGTTACTTCATAACTCAGGAAGCTTACTCTTTTTCAAGGCATTTCTTGCTTAGGTGTTCCAGAAATGAAGCAATTCTCTTATGAACAGTTGTTCCTGTTGTAAAAGTGGATTTTAGCTACCATGCTGAGTGCAAAGTTAAAGAATTTGCTCTTGTATTGCCTGAGGCAGCCTCAGCTCTTTCTCAGTGGGAAAAGGACAAACCAACATTTTAGCTATTCCAGGCAGTTACTCAAGTGTCTACAAGGGACTGTTCAAACTTTAACTTCATAAAGGATCTTTTTTTTCAGAATTATTTCAGCTAAGTATTGGCAAGAGAAATAGCATTTCTCCTCTGTCAGGTACCATCTTCATCAATGTATAATCTTTTGAGAAACACAAAGCATTCTAATTAAACTGTGAATTTAAAGCCTTCTAAACATTGCTTTTCTGTGTTTGAAAATTATTATCGATCGCTTATCAAAAGATTTATCAGGATGCCCTGGAATACATTAATGAGACTAGAATCTAGGCTGGTATGCGTTTGCCAGAGAATTATAAAAAGCCAACTGCAAAGCATGTTGATTTAGCAGCAGGTCTGTAGAGGTGATCTTTTGGTCTCAAAATCAAGAGAGTGTGAATTCCAAATTAATCATCAGTTTCCACACTTCTGGAGCAAGAAAAAACCCCGTAGAAAGAACCCAATGTTGGTTTTGTTCCCTTTTGTATGTATTCTACGGGGCTGTACATGGCCTATAACTTGTATTTTCGTTGCTATCATACCACTAGACAGTTCTGAATTGCAATGCTTTTCCTTGTGACCACTTTCCAGCCCATTTGACAATCTGCTTTTTTCCACTTCTTAGGTTAGTTGCTTCTTTTACCCTTTTAATTCATTCTGTGCAGAAAAGTCACTGATCTCCTACTATTTAGAAGCACCTGGTCTCCAATTTTCTGCCGTTGTCATGATTCCAGCAATTGCTGGTCAATTCCAGCAGAGTGGAGTTCATTTTTACAAAATTATTTTGTAGTTTATGAATTTTTGTCTTTATTTGTTTCACATTAGAGATTCTCTCTTGCACTGTGGAGTGAGGAATGGTGTTAGATATTCACTCATTTTCACAGCCACTTGTTTCTGTTAAACTAATGCTAGAAAAAGGAAATCTTTTTGCTGTATTTATATTTACTATACTATATAACCAGCCAGGACCGGTGTTTGTCCTTTCATTTATTTCCCATTTGAACCTCTTCTGGATATCAACTATATGACTAATTAATTATCCATAGAAGGAGCTTCATCTTTTCCTGCTTAGGTAATTCCTCTCAAAAGCAATGAAAATTACATTAAGCTACAATTTATTGGGCTGGCCAGCCCTCAGCCAGTTTGCACTTTTGATGTGTTTCGTGTTGTACTGATTTCTAGATTACGTACAAACCGTGGGCAGTAGCAGCAGCTCTCATTCTGTAGGGTCATGTCATTTTGTCGTGTCTCGTGGCTGTGACTCTCTATCACTTTACAATTCTAGCGTTTGCTTCTGACAGTAAGTTCTTTACCTGTAAACTTACAAATGTGTGAATTTTCTATTTTGTCCCTAATCCAGAGGTGTTCTGCAGAATGCTGCCCATCTTGCAAGGTTTTCCACTGTGGTGTCAGGTTGACAGGGACTGAAACTGCTATCTTCTCATAATGAAATCAGTCTATGAAAAGTCTTTTATTTTTGTGTTTGTTTTGCTCAGTGCACACTAAAACTAATGTAATGTGGAAACAAATCTTCCTTTGTTGATGTAGAAAATAAAGTGTTTTGCCCGTGTTTCCATGGAGACAATCAGACTGCCATAAATGAACATGAAACAGCTCTTAGTTTTGCAGAATTTTGCTGTTCTGAAATTGTTACTTTACAAATCATTCACAAGGGGCCCTTTGCTTGTGTTTTGTGATGCCCTCCAAGAGTCCCTGGGTCATTTCTAGGCAGGTAGGTCCCCACTGAAAAAGGCAGGGAGGCATAGAGTGACAAATTTGTTTATCCAAAGTCAAAAAAGGCACCAGGCGACAACCTACGGGTGTCTTTTCTTCTTACCCTGTTGACTAGGACAGACGCTGCCTGGGCACAACAATGCTAAAAAGAAGTGTAATGTTGGTAGTTCTTCCCTGGCAATCTGTTTTAAAGAATGCTATCCATATTTATTGTACCTTATTCATTAAGCATAAAACAAGCGCCTATATTTTATACTCAGTAGTTGGTAATTCTTGGAGTCAAATTCTACTTCATTTATCCTAGTAGATAAGCATTAAATAAATGGGAAAAGTAAGTTTTGTCCTTTCCAGGGCTGAACATCTTAGCTCGTTTAACATTTAAATAGGAGTATGCAGAGATGCACAGGGTGCCTGGCTGGGAATTTCTGTAACTCTAACAACATTGACATTCAGTCTGTCGACAAATAGAGCAAACTCATCAGCCCTTCAGAGCATTCATACCCAGAATTTCCTTTGCTTGCCTGGCTCTCTACAATGTTGTGTTAGAAAAGAATTGTAAATATGCATCTTACTGAAATATTGGGTCCTAAAACCAGCAGGTTTGGTCCTCATTTTTTATGTTTGCTGGTGGAATCCATAATAACAGTGATGCACTTTTGCTTCTGTGTTACCTCTAAAATATAAATACGGAAAACTACATTATTCATGGTTCCAAATGAAGAACAGAGGGGTTCTATATCTGCTTATATTTGTTTCAGTTTTTTTTTTTTTTCTATTCATAGTTCATAGTATTACACTTAATTACAGTTCTTAATCAGAAAGTTTGAAAAGGGTTCTCACAGGCTAGCTATCTGATTAAATCATGGTATTTTTTCCCCATTATTGCTTCAGTTAAATTGCAACAGCCTCAGAAGTATTGCAGAAGTGTTTCATGACATATGATGCAACCTTTCTCCAAGCAAATCAAGATATGTGTTTGTATTCATCTGAAATGGGAAAGGCGTAGTTTTAATTATGCATGAGTAATTTAAAATATTATTTTCTGAAGAAGATATAACCTGTTGTGTTTTCATCGGCCTTGGAGTAGAATAATTAGTATTAAATGAAATCCCACTAAATAAATGATAATTCACGCCACTGTAGTAGAAAGCCAAAATGGTCCAGGTCAGTTCACAGGAAAAATTATATTTTTCATTTTAAAATTACCAGAGGATTGTCAAGTCTAGGCACTGAGAAGTCTCAAAGCTATCTTAAATATACTTTCTTTTTTTTCTTCTTTAATAATGATTTAAAGTCTTTTTACTGCTTAGATTTTGCAGAATCTTTGCAGTTTATGTTTTCAGTATATCCCCAGCAGCAATGAGAATAAGATCTTACTGGCTTTTGGAAAGAAAACCAAAGTTTCTTCTTTTCTGGGGATCTAAGGAAATCAGCCAGTATTGCAGGACCCAAGTTCAATATCAGACCAGATCCCACAGTATTGAGTTTGTCTTAAAAATCAAATCTGAGTTAGAATCATTTTACAGGATGTTATCCGCTCCCCAGTTCTACCAGTGTGGTTATCCAAGTGCTTTCTCGTTCTTTCCCTCAAACCCATCTGCTAGAAAATTGACCTTGAAAGTCTGAGGGAGCATATTTCCTTCCAGAGGAGGTTTGGCTGGGCTTGGGGCACCCAAGGGGCAGGAGCAGGGAATGCTAATAACTCTTGTGCAGCAAGAGCTGCAACTGTGGTGGCAGATCCCTGACAAGCTGGTGGGATGGAGATCATCTGGAGTGAGTAGCAGGATGCCTGGGGTTAGAGACGCTTGACTGCATTGTTAGAGGGTACCTTTGAAGAGCGTGCGGAGAGCTGATGCTGACCGAGAGAAACAGTTGTGTTTTCAGCTCAGCTCCTGTGCTGAGCATCTGTTCAGACAGATAATGCAGAACTGTGCCCTCCCTGCAAGGCACGAGCAGAGGTTTCTTCATTTTCTCATGTTCCACCAACTAAAGATTAGAGTGATCTTTTGAAGCTCTGCTTCCATCCCAGGGAGCTTGAAGCTGATCGCCCCAGGGGTTTTGGGGAAACTAAGACAGAAACTGTAGAGCTGCTGTCATTAAACATATGCCAAAGCCCTGTGAATCCCAGAGAATGGCATTATTTTTGTACCCTCACTATTTCCTACAATTAATAATTGAACAGAACATCTGACCAATGTCCTGTCTGTGGGATTTTTAGGTCTATTTTGCCTTCAGCTCACTGGGATATGCAGAAACACACCCTCAGGTGTGATGTGACACACAGAGGCACAAATTATCACATAATGGAAGTGCTTGCAATGTAGAGAAGCAGGATGCCAGATCCCACAGTATTGAACCACTGCCCATGCCCTGTGCTGGCACAGGGTGAACCTTTCCCTTGCAGGCAGGAGAGTTGTTTGTGCACAGAGCACACAGTGCTAGCTGGAAAAGAAAGCAGGGACGTAGCTGTATTTGACAGCTTCTTTTTTTCCAGCGTAGGGAAATATTTGAGATACATTTGCAGTACATTGAGATAGAAATTAGAACAATTCCTTGGCAGAAATCGAACCAGGAGCTTCTCTTTTATGACTTCAGAAAATCAACTGTAGTCTTGTACACATCTTTGCTTGCCAAGTACCTGCATTGAAGGTTGTGACTGATTATCACATCCACCAATACAAGCACATTACCTAATTGGCAATCCTATCCTTTGTTTCCTTTTCTTCACTTATTTTCACTGCATCAGATTTCTGTATATTTGTCAAGGAAATTCCTTTAAATAGTCGAGTTCTTATCCTTTGCTTCAGAAAGGAAATCTGTAGAGTCCTTTGAAGCATCTTTTGCCTTGGATGGCCCTCAGCAATGTCAAAAGCAATTATATGTCAGTTATAAGAAATTATTTTTGAAAGAGCAGGTAGAAATTAAAATAGATGTTTCTGTGCACTATACCAGAGTCTTCAGCCCCTCAAATGTTAGGGTGCTGCAAAACAAAACTATACAAAAATGCTATGCAGTGATGGAATAAATGCTGACAGTTTGCAATGTTACTGTTTAACTGCCTTGAGAAATTCCATTTACTGAAAATAATTCACATACATGTTTGAAACGTTCAGGCCTACGGTAATTAATTTTCAGCTGAATTGATTTCTGCATGGAAATTGCTCTGAGTAATTATGGAGAGAGGGAGCATGTGAGAGAAAAAGAGAGACTTAAATATCTGAGCTTGTTAATCGAAGACATGTTCTCCCTTAGACTTGGGGGAGGGCTAACACCAATTTTCTCCCTAATGAAGCAGAATGATTTATGCCAAGATTTGCAGAAGCAGAATAAAAAAGCATTGATAATTATTTGCAATTGATATTGGGGGGTGTGGGGGTGTTGTAATCTGTTATTTAATAACATTTTTTTAACCAGAATTAAGAGTACCAGCTCTGAGAAGAAATGTTACACTGAGTCCCAATAAACCACATAGTCTTAGGCACTTACCAACCTGTAAAATAAGAAAATCTGGGGAAAGGGTAGAGGCAGAAACCTTTGAATAGCTCTCAAAGCCTGAAAGTACATCCTGGGCTTACTTGGGTGTTTGTTCATACAAGGGCGATGGGTAAGTCCCGTCGCACTTGGGGTGAGCTCTACTGACAGGCTAAACTCAGCACGTGGATTGGTTGTAGTTTACCTCTGGAACATTGAAAACTATCGTGTTTTCACAGAAAAGGAGAACAATGTTCACTTGAGTGCTTTTTAAGTCAGGATGTATGGCCATGTTCACATGAAGGAGAAAAAGCACAAATTCATCACCTGCTTTAAAGCTCTAATTCTGGGGGGAAGTCTGTGGTTCACTTCAAATAACTGAAATGTTAAAACCATAACTGTTTTCAGCCATCACGTTAACTACCCGGTGTTGTAAACGTGCCCCATTCCTAGCAAAAATCAATGGCAAAGTATGTAGAGATTTTTATTAATATATATATTTAAGCTTGCTGCAAGGCTTCTGACATGTTTGCTATACAATGGTTTTCATGCAAGTATATGGTAAAATTCCTCCAAGTCACTACTTGGCTGCTTTGATCACACTTTCTCTTTGGCTGTCACCGTGCTGTAAGTGGCAACAAGATGCTGTTTTGAAACGTTGCCTCTTAGATCTGAAGTTTGACATGAGCTGCCAATTGAGCTTCACGCAGAGTGGGGAGGAAGCCAGGTGAGGAGTCACCCTTCCACCCAGACCAGCCCATGGTCGCAGCTCTGTTGCTCCTGCACCCTCACTGCTTGCCTTCTACAGTCAGGAGCTGTGCTGTCCTTCTGGGCCTGGCTCCTGGGGTGTTGCTGGTATCAAGTATTACATAATAATAGTGAAATGCACACCTATAATGTCATGCATCATTTAATTGAGAGACTTTGTTTTATTATCAATCTTTTATTTTATTTTTTTTTTTGTCTTAAAATATGCACCAGGAGCTCTGTTGCAGACAGCAGGTCCTGTTTTCCAGTTCATCATACCTTTCTCAACAGATGTTCTTCTTTTCTCATATAGTCAGAACAGTTCCAAGGGGATTGCATAAAAGCAATGGCTCTTGACATTTCATTATGCAGAAGTATTTTTGTCATTGAGTGATCATAGTACTTATTGTCAGGCAATTTTGAAAACAAAAAAACCCAATATTTACATAATGCCATTTCTTTTTGATTGTGCAGTTTGTTTCAGCTCCACTAAACAGCTATGAGTTTGAAATTACTCTCTTCCCCCAAACAAATGGTCGTAAAAACAAAATCAAGCTCATAAATCTTGCTGTGAACTAGTTGTACAGTTTCTGCAGGATTACACATCCATTGCTGCAAGACATTGAAAGTATTTATTTGTTATCACCCTTTTAAAGTCAAATGTGTGAAAAATAAATTTACTGTGTTGTGATTAACACAATGACCCACAGCTGCAGCATATAGAGCTACAGGCTTATAGAGCAACTTCTTCCTGTACTGCTGTTGTCTGAACTAAGGAGCTTCCTCCGAGTCATAAGTCTTCTTTTATAGTGGTAATACATAAAACCACAAAATGTAATAGAAAAGTATCTCAAACACTGGTGTTAGGTCTTTGTCCAACACTGATTTATATTGCAAACTCGCAGCCTCTGATGAGTGGTGCAGGGAGGGGAGAGGAAAGTGTGTACAGTTCATAAGCGAATGTTCTCTGGTTGCTTTGTGGAGCTGGGAGGGGAAGGGATTTGGGATGCAATTGGTGTTTGTAATCCTTTTGATATTGGAAAGAGATGCCAACATACTGTTAGGAGGTTGTTAATGGTGTGATGAAATCCCTGGTGTTTCTTGTTTACCAATTATTCCGGTATCTCTGTGAGGTAACCACAGAAGATTTATAGTTTTAATAGGGAGCTTGGGTTGCTGTGCATAATAAAAGCTTGACTAGAAAAAAGTTCTTTGTCTCAGAATAACAGGAATTCTGTACTCTCATTTTGTGTAAATGGGCCTGGCATAGGTTTTGGGTCACTGCATCTAGAGGAAAGCCTTTCCCCTTTGCGCTGCAATCCGCAGAACCCCTAGAGCAGACCAAGAGTCTACCGTTTTCCTACAGAAATCTTGTGGCCAATGAAGCAGAATCTCTAGCCCATCTAAACGCTTACTCACTTTTTGCAGTACCAGACAGGAGGAGACTTCAGAGCTCAGGTAGCAGGATAGCTGGCCAGAAAAGAAATGGCAGTGGCATAGATAAAGAGACTAGGTAAAAAGACAGAAAACCTCAATTTTTTTCAGGGTGAAAAACTTCTGAACATGTTTATCCAGAGAGATGTGCGGTACTGTATTTCCCTGTGTTTCAGCCAGCTGCCTCCTGGGATGGATGCTTCCCTTGGAGACCTACTGTGCAGGGATTTAACAATGTGGGAAAAACTCAGGACAGGCAACTATGAAGCCTGGACTCACCAAAAGGTGGACAGAGTGACTGGAGTGGGTTTTCATCAAATAATTTGTTTTCATATGAAACCGTGAATTCCAATATTGACTGGACACAGATGCCCTGCAAAAGTTTTGGACCAGTCCTCAGCGCTGCCAAGTCAGATTAATTTCATCTTCAGTCTTAACCTAAAGAAAAAGTGGAAAAATATTCATTTATTAAAGCCAGGCTTAAGGTATTTTTGTTATTACTGTTCAGACAGGCCTGAGTAACTGTGCAGACTCTTTGACATAGAAAAGGGATGGCTGTAGTTCTCCTTTCAAGCTGATAAAAGGACACCTTCATAATTAAAAACTTCATGTTTTTTTATTCCTCTTCCCACTTTCATTTATTTATTTGTACTTTTGGTTCTTAATTTTCAAAGATTTCATACTCATTGCTTTAGGACAAAAAGAACTGTGATGACAAATATGGTTGTTATGTTTCATCTTATTCCCAAGGGTCTTTTCTTCTGCAGATGATGAGCATCTGCTCCTAGTCATGTAGAAATCTGATTAACAAAGCATGATCTTTGATTAGCATATTTCAGAAATTGTTTCTTATTATGATCTCTCCTTAGGGCTTGTGTTGCTTAGCAGTAGAACAACCTTCCAAACTTATTTAACATGTTGAGGAACTTTGAAGACATATAAATCCCTATTTTGACCTTTTATGTTCATATGGATTATGCATTCTGTGTAAGTGGAAAAAAAATCTTGAGAAATAATCATCTACATTATAGGTTTTTTTGCTGTCTTCTGCCAGAGCCCATGGTTTGTATTTAATGAACTGCTTTGAACTGTATGCAAGGGCTGTTTGTAATGAATAAGAAATTATGCTTCTCTAGTGTGTTCCATTTAAGGAACTTCATGAGCTTTTCCATCACGAATGAAATATCTCATCCAACACACAGGTGGGGAAAAGTTGTTGGGTTTTTTTTATTATTATTGCCAGCATTATTATTCTTTCCAGATTTTAGAAGCAAGACACTGAGACAGAGAGAAGGTGAGGCCTGATCTAAAAGGAAATAGTGACCAGGATTTCTAACATCTTTTCCCCGTTCCTTTGCTGACCCTTCAACAATATTTTTCTTTCTCGATAGACAATTTTTTAATTGCAAAATATTTGAAAGTCGTGTTTCTTTTAACAGTAATGTATCTTGTGATGCTGTTTGAGAATATACATACTTCAGAAGTGCATGCATTTTTCTTGCCTTAGAAGACCTAAGGAGCATCCTGAAGTGGATGTAATTCTTCAATCACAGTAAATTTTACTATGAAAAAATGCTAAGTATTGAAACTCTACATGATGCCAGATAGACCATGTGGGCCTAAATCTTGCTTCTCTTATTCATGCCAAATAGGTATTGACTTTCCAGGCTAAACCCACAACCCCACTGACGCAGGCTGTGGCTGATAGAACACTCTGAGCACTGGGCCAGAGAGTGCTCTCCAGCAATCCAACAGCGTTGGCAGATATTAGCCCTGGGCTCCTAGCCAATTTGCAGAAGGGTTTCTGTTGATGCAGCATTTCGCATCAAAGATGAGTCACCAGCGAGAGCAGACAACAAGCTTGTGCTCCAGTAAAGGAGCAAGGCCATCTGCAAGCCAGCTAAGGTTCTGGTCATGAATTTACTTTTTTTATATGGATACAACCTTTGAACTCTGTCACCCCGCTGAACCTGTATTCTGGTGACCCTTCACGCTCCAAGTGGCACTTAGCAATCAAAGGCTTTGCAGAAGAGGATGTCTCACTCTGGTTTTAGTTTAAGAATATCTAGGTACACAGATAGGTAAGGAAATCATGGCTTGCCATTTCAATCCCTGTCTAATACCTGCCTTAGTCTTTAACTCTTTCCCCAGTGAGTGTGAAGGGAGAGGATTAAGAATGTCCATTTCACCCGCTGTGTTCTGGGAATGTAAAAAGCAGGGACTGGTCTCCTTCTCATCTGCCTGTTGGTCTGACTTAGCAAAGACACCAAAAGGCAACACCAAAACACCCCTGAAGAGCCTTCTAAGCCTTTTCCCCAGTGGGACAGACCCTGGCCCTTCAAAAACCGCCCATGTATTTTCCTAATGACAACTCGCTGCATGTTGGTGCCTTGTTTATGGTGCAGGAAACAGATGGTCTTTTCTCCTTTCTTGCTCACTTCACCTTTTCTATCAGTTTTAATGGCTCTAAAAGAGAAAGCTTTTAACACTTCTGTTTTATTTTTATGATTTCCCCGTGTGTTGCACCAAAGGCATTCCACTAAATACGTATGCACTAGTGAAGCTCAATTGCCCATCACAAATGCGTAATGGGTGTTAATGTGATACGAGCTTGTCGCTACGGCTGTTTTAACTGGTACAGAACAGCTGCAGCACTTCAGCACTGCAGGAAAACAGAATCCTCTGCTTCTCTGAAGCACATTTATAAAGAAATTTGGTACACAGTAAACTGGAACTCCTCATACTTCTAATGGTATCTTTAAAAGTTTATCCGATCGTTCAGTAAAAGTGGGAAACTCAGCTATTGTAATGTGCGATAAGAGCTTTATCCAGTCCCCAAAATGAAATTAAGAGTTGCCCATTTCCAAGAGCACCCCATTATGTGGGTAGGGAGGGGAGAGTTAAGATGGAATTTGAGGATGCATTGAAGAGGAACAGAAAGTCAAATCCATGGGAAAATATTGTCCAAAAAAAGCTCATCCAAAAATCACATCTTAAAGGTGCACTTTCGCTGTATGGCTGTGACTTCCCTTCTGAAGTATTCACATAACTATTTTTTGAGTATTTGTAATTCATCCAGGCAGATACGTCTTGTTGCTGATCTTCAGAAGCATCCTTTTGTGAGAGAATGAATTTAGATAGATAGCCTTTCAAATGGGACTTGATTGCAGAAAAGTATTTGTAAGAGATTTCCCCAGGTGGTATCAGCACTCTAATTGGAGTGGTATCCTGCGTAGCACTGTATTGCCTCTCTTTTTTTTTTATTTCAAAGATTACCAAATCACTACTCATTTAAGGAAGCAGCCTCTGGAAGCTTGGTAGAGGCAGGCAGGCTTGCACACTGGCAAGACAACAAATATGGTCCCTTGAGGTTCTGTAGGGACCAGGAGGCTGCTCCAGCACCTGCTCCAGTGCCCAATGTACCAGCATCTTCTTGCCTCTGTGAGGAGCAGCTCCAGCCTCCACTGAGATCAGACCCTCTTGCTGGCTTTGGCTGTTAAACAGCATGATTCCAAACTAAATCCTAATTTTACCACATCAGGCCTCTGATACGTGCTTAATATCTTCATTTATTTAAGTGGAGAGAAAGGTATGTACAGTTCTAGTAAAACTAGTGTAATCCCATGTACTAATTTCTTGGTTTAGTGTTAGGAGACAGTTTTAGAGAGACAAAAAAAAAAAAAAAAAGGGCCTCTTCAGACTCTTCCTGTGCATTTCTCAGTCTTTCTGTTGTATCTGGGGAAAACAGTTCATTGCAAGCTAAATGGCACCTTTGCGGGAGCCTCCTGTTAGAATATTGGCAGAGTATCAGTGTGCTGTTTCAGTGCTCCTGTCAGATAAGTGTGTGTCTGTGTGTGTGCACAGAGCTGTGTTAATCCTGAGGGTTAATTCTTTCCAGTGCAGGATTGCATGTCACTTTTGCACATTTTTCCAGACTCTTGACTAGTTGCAGTATATCAAATATCCATCACATTAGAGGGAGAGAAGTTCCCTTTACTGCTCCCATGTCCTCTTCTCCAGCAACTTAAGAATTGTGGAAAGAAATATTGCTCACTGTACATTCACCCTGGGGCCAGCTGAAGGGCTGAAGATATATTTCTAGGCAATATGTCCCTGTCTGTCCCCAGATCCTGGTAGGCACCTGTTTGGCTGTTGGAGGAAAGGACAAATTGCTCCTCGGAGAACCAAAGCCACAGACCTCTCAAATGCTACCACCAGGAGAGGGAACATTGGACAGTATCAAAATGATACTAAAGAGTGTGAGGACTGACTTTAGAGGAAGAACTTTCCCTGGGAAGCATCAGCAGGGACAACAGCTTGGGTATATTTGCTCTGAGATAATAACACATCGTTATTATATCTAATATCACTTCCAACAGTACTGCTGGTCATGTAAATTGTTGTGGAAAAAAGCCCAGGATTATTTTAATGTTATCACTGCTATTCTACTTAAGCATTTTAAGTACAGGAGAGGCTTATCTGTAAAAAGTAAAAATCATTTCTACAAAATAATACACCTGTTTTAGAGTATCTGTGAAATTAAATTTATTAGCACTCTGAAGAGTCTTTAAGCTCTCTGTCTATCTTTCTACTTACACATCTCTGTTGAACATGCACCTGAAAACAACAGCACATACTCTAAAGCGGCAAAGTATTTATTCACTCAGATGTGGGCCAGTTTATTTTAACCATTTGTCATCTGTCAACGAAGAGATGACTTTATATGCATTTCTCACTTTCTTTTTTAATATGTCTGGTCTTTTACAGCCCTTGATCCATCCAAAGATCCCTGTTTGAAGGTGAAGTGCAGCCCACATAAAGTGTGTGTCACTCATGACTATGAAACTGCTATTTGTGTCAGCCGCAAGCAGCTGGTACACAGGTAAGGAAATTTCATGCTGTTTGAGGGTTTGGTGTCTTTATAGATATCCAGCATGATGAGAAAAACTAATATGAGAAAGCTCCAAAGTAAACATTAAACCTCGTAATTTTAAAGCATAAATATATCCAACCTCTGCTTAAATTCAGTAAAGAACTGAAAAATGTTGGTAGGACTTTGCAGGGCATCACCCTGAGAAGTCACGTAATTACAGAAAGCTCCAGGTCTGATTGTTGAATGACTGAATTAGGAGTGAGTGAAATAGCTAATACTTTAAAAGCATTGGCCAAGATCTTCATCATGGCATCAGAACTTCATGAAGTGAAGCTATTCATAAACAAAAAAAGTCTGCTGAATATAGGTTGAAATATGCTATGAGCAATCACAAGTGAAATAATTTATAAGCAAATTTAGAGAAAACAAACGCACGTTGCCCTATTTTGGATGCAGAACAAGTAGAACTAGTAAGGAAACTGGTCTTGAGTAGCTCCAGAGTCTCTCCTAGTCAAGACTAAGAATAAAACTGAAGAAATAAGCCCCTCCATTTGCCAGCAGATGTTGAATAAAACCTGTATGGCTGTAATGGGCACCTCTGAGTGGTTGTACTTTAATAAAAATAAGTTGTCTTGCTTTCATTATGTTTGACTGATAAATCTGGGGGGAACTGATCTCCAATTTTTTCCCTACGTAGTAAGGAAGCAAAAATTTGCCTGTAACAACTCAGGTCGCTAAATGTCATCATCAGCTGAGATCCAAGTTCCACAGTTAAGCCAAACTAAATTCAGGATGATCTGATTCCCGTGTCCCAGCTCTACATCTCATTTTATCTCACTGCTACCTGGCTGAGGAAGCTAATCCAGGGGGAAAAAAAGAAGTCTTTGATTTATAATACAAAGTTAATGTTGTAATGTGCACGAGGCAGTATGTTTAACCTTTGGTTTTCAATATGGAATGAAACCTAGAAGGACGTTAGGAATGTGGCTATGTGCAGTGCTTGCATTCTAATGAAATTTTTAGCATTACGTAGCTTACATTTTGTAGGTAGGATGGATCTAAGGCGCTTGCATTATATACTAGTCCTTATGATATATAGACCTAGATGTTGAGCCAAATGCTTTCTGAGCTATTTCCAGTATTTAATGTCCCAAAAGCGGTCAAAATGGTAAAGAGTAATGGTTTAGAGGAGGAGCTGAATATCCCTTTTTTCCAGAAAGCGGGCAGTGTTTCATGTGATCCCTCTATGATTCCTCCACTGCCTGCAGCTATTTCAGCTAACCTTTGAGTAGTACTGTGACTATGGAGATGAATAGAAAAGTACTGAAAACTTACTTTGAAAATTCTCCAAACAATTTCCAGTGAGCTTTTTTAATGCTGAAAGAACGACTGCTGATGTGTGATAGTGGCACATATGTCCCCAAAGTGGTTTTATTCTCAAAATATCCAGCTACCCTTGCCTCAGAGGGTAGATGTGTCAATGAGGAAAGTAACTAGGCCAAATTCTCTGCCGACTTGAATCAGTGGAGTCACACCACTAAAGATTTTCATCATTAGTCCCACAACATTCTGTTCTTTTTTCTGTGCCTGACCTGAATACCACTGTACATCTGACTCCAGTCCTACTTAAGGCTGTATTAATCAGGAGTAAATGCCTGAAAAGAGGTGGACTTGGACCCATTTAAAACCAATTAAAGCCTGAATATGTTAATGTGGGGCATGTATGGTAAGAACCATGGCATTATTCAGCACCATTGCGATTGTGTTGTGCATCTGCAGTGCTTTTGGGCGTGCTCAGGAGGATTTTCCATTTCATGCATCATTATCAACTTGCTGTGGTGGCTTTACAAAGCACGTAGGCTCAGCAAAAAGTAATCAGGAGAGCAACATCTTGCGTTATTGCTGAGGTTTCCAGGCAGAGCTGCACGGATTTGCGTCACCTGGTTAACTGGCTGGCTGAAGAGCTGCAGCACAAGGAAACTCTGGTTTTCCAAACATAGTGTAGCTGACTTGGAAATCACCAGTGACAACGCAATGCCATTGCTGTTTCGTTTCCTTTGTGCTGGCATGCACATTTTTTTAAACCACTGAAGGAATACAATGACAGGGTATAAAATTGAGTTAAATGAAAAATTGTTATTTTACATTTACTCAGGCCCTGGCTATGTGATGGCTAACTCATCCTGTAAGGCTCTCGGGCAGAGCAAGCCTCATGCCTTTAGAGTAAGACTCACATCTGGCAGCACAGCTGTCAACATACTGCACAGTGCTGTGGTTTCCATCCTGCCCCCGGTGGATCTGCTGGATGTGGGATCTCCCGACCCAGCTGGCCACTTACAAAGGGTGGGTGCACAGGAGAGCAGCTCATGGTGCCAGTGGGTTTGGTGGTGGGTTACCCCAGGGTGCCAAAGGAGCCTGCCAGAAGTCCCATACCCCAGAGGCAGCCTGGCCCTTCCTGTGCAGTCACCTCCTTCCTTGTCCCTCCTTCCTTGTCCCTCCTTCCCTCCCCTCCACAGTCACCTGGTGATAAGACCTGGGTCTTAAGGGAGAAGGTATCTGAGAGGTGTTTCAAACAGATAATAGTGTTTTGTCAGCACATCCTCTAAGGCGTTTACAGTACAAATTGGACAGGGCATTAAGAGAAAAGGCAAGACTGAGCAGTGATTGAAGAGTGTGTAAAAGATAAATTTGAAGGTACCTTCTTATATGCTTAATAGTCCTTGGACTAATGATAGAGCCTTATGAAATCTTTTGTGTGGATTAAAAGCCCCTTTCAATTTGGACATGATCTATGAGGAAGACTCTTTATTAGTTCAGTTTTGCATGAAATGCAGTAGTTAATACCTCTCAAAGATTTCTCATCCATTTGCAATCCTGTTAAAACTTCATGCCATTTGTCTCCACTGGTGTTGCTAGTGCAGCTGATGGAGAGAAAAGATGTCACTCTTGGGCTTTTTTGAAAACAACAGAATGAGAAAACAGGATTGATGAAAAAATTATGGGCATATTAACATGTCCAGGGTTTGCAGCTTTGTTCAGTCCATTTAGCATGCAATCACCAATTAGTTCATCACTGCGGTGTATGTCGCTCACGAAGGTAATCAAGCAATGTCTCTGCTTCTCTGCTGTGACTTAGAAATCCAGGTATTTACTCAGAATTTCTTCAGTGCTTTTGAGGCTGCTGCTGCTGACAAAACAGGCTGCTACTGAGGTCCTTGCAGCTTACTTTTTTTTTAAGGTCTGGACAAGTTCCCAGATAAAACATCTGTTCTTCTAAATTACGCATCAAAAGCATGGTCTGACCAGCGTGACAATATTGGCAACTCCACTTAACCATGAGGAGCAGACAGAGCTCCCTCTCTTCCTTTACAAATCCTGCGGATGATACACCATTCCTGGTTAGGAAAATCCAGTACAACGTCCCCATATGTGAGACTCAGCATTTTCATGCCACTGCTGTTCTGTGTGCTGTTGGTGTGCTTCAAATTGTATCCAAAAGGGAATTCACAAATGGAGGAAATTAATAAGTGCAAGAATGTCAGTGACCCACCTGCATTCAAGAACTGCTCAGGAGCACTACAGAAAAAATCTTTGACCACAGCAAATGCACTTTTAGGGATTTACTGAAAAGCTGTGCACATAAACAAGGATTTTAAACAGCATATTCCTCAATGTCTCTGTATTAGATAAACAGTTACCTTTTAAAATGCATTAAATATAGAGCACACAAACCCTAACCCTGTTGTTTTGCTCCCTGTTTCCTCTTTCTCTGCTGCTGGATGCTAATGAGGGTTGGCACAATACCAAACCCTCCTTTCAGGGGCAAGATCTTCCTGTGCTGAAAACCTGACTCCCACAATCTCGGTGGCCTGACTGATGGGGGGGAGGTCTTGTTCCTAAGCTAATGATCTTTAATTCTGCGTGATTTATGTGGCAATATTTATCAAAGCCTGAATACATGAGCAATCTATAGGAGGTGTTGTAACAGAACCAAACCTGGGAGATGATTAATTATCTTTGGATCTAGCAGTAACATCAGTTTGTTCCCCAATTAGCCTTGCTGTGTTCACAGCTTTTTTTCGATTCCCTTGTTCATTTTCAGACTGATTCAGAAAAGAATTGTTGTTCATTTGTGTATTAAGTACAATTCAGGGAAGAAAGCATATCCCAAAGGAACTTTACATTGTTCAGCTTCCTGGTGGTATATTTATCAGTGTTAATTATATGTGTTTTACTTGTATGTATTTTCTTGAAAGGGCTGCTACAAGATGGAAGAACCCAGACAAGAGTAGGGCAAGTGTGACTATTTCTAACTTCTCTGCAAATCCCTGCTTTTCTTCCAATTTGTGCTAATATGAAGAGGGGGAGGGGATGTGCCTCCCTAACAGGGTGAATTCTCCCCCATTTCACTGAAATCTTGATGCTGCTTTGTAAGCTGGCAGATGCAAGACAGGCAAAGTTATGCAGAAAATTTGGAAAATCTGCTGTAGAAATGCTGTTCTTTCAATTAGTATTTAATCTTAGCTGAGGAAAAATAGGGTTCTTTTCAATGGTGCTGCAGTAGAGCACAGTCCCTTCATCCATTGTGGGTAGGCAGCTTGCCAAAAAATGTGTTCTGGAACACTGTGGCCTTCCTTGAGTAACAGGACTCCATAATTTTAATGGTGAGATATGGGATTCCACTCAATAATTTAGGTTAATACAGCTCTATAATAAAATCATTATGAAGATTAAATTGTTAATGTATGCACTGGATGCAGAAAACATAAATATCCACAGAGTTTTTTGTAAGTTCTGGAGTTCTGGGATGAAGTCACAGTTATGAGTTAAGTTTTACTGCAGATTTATTTACGGGCACCAAATAAATTCTTGTGTTCATTAACACTTTCATAATTAGGGGAAGAAGACTGCCCAGTTCAGAGCAAAAAGAAAATCTTTTTACCGTTGTTTTAGATAAAAAAATAAAGTCATTTCAGATTTGTTGGATTTTTTTTTCCAAGTAACAAACCAACAATATTTATGTCTCTCTGCAAACTGTTTTGGTGTCACTAAGTCTGATTTTCTCAAAAAAAAAAAAAAAGTATGTTTTCATACAAAACACTTTATCCACCTCTAAAGTTGAGCATTGATTTCTCTAATCTACCGGCATAGATTTTTGTTTCAGAAGAAAAAGCGTTGAAACATTTGATTAAACACACACTCACAGAAAACAACTAATTGCACTAGGTTTTTTTCAAACAAATATATTATACTGGGGAAATTGCCAAAATTTAGGCCTGTTATTCCTGAGGGTATCTCTGACAGAATATGGGAGAATTATTTTAATCCTCTATGAATTAAAGTTCTAGACATGAGCAGGGTGGAGAGAAAGGCTTTTTTTTTTCCCTTGTAATTTTGTAAACTTTAGTGTATTCCTCTGTAAATACAATTATTCTTCCTAATACCTAATCACTCATGGTACATTGCACAGTTTAACTGTAGCTCATGCTTTTTGTCCAGAAAAATAAATGAGAATCCATGAAAATCAAAGCAGGAGGGGCCTTTGAGGTCACAGCCAAGTACATCACATAACGTGATGTGCAAGTGGTGTGTGCAAGTCTTTAGAGAAAACTTGAAAGCTTTTAAAAGTATTTCATCTCTGGACCTGCCTGACAGCAAAGACATGCCTCTACTGCAGTGCAAACGCTTTGGATTTCGCAGCAGACAAGTAATAGACACATGGAAATCAGGAATGTTTGTTTTTCTTACGTGAGCTAAATTGCCTTTTAATAAGACAGAGAGCACATGGTATGATGGGCCATCGATCCACAAGTGCTTAAGGGGACCACCACATATTAAGAAAGAACAGTGTAAGAGTCTGACACTCTCCTTTATTCCTCTTTGCAGTCATTTTTAAAATTTTGATTATGAAAATTATGATCTAAGGATGAACTCCCAAAGGTCAATAGCTTTTCCTCCAACACAGTCTCCATCTGTAACAGCCCAGGATTTAGTCCAAGGTCTCATTCTCCAAATGGTTCATTTCTCAGTTTGAACTCTGCCTAAGGTAAATTGCTTTTAACTAAGGAGACCATAGGGAGAGTCTGTGGAGGGACTGGATTTCATCAGTCAAAATGATATGAGCTAGTTCTGTTCTGAATCATTGGAGTGACCTACTTATTGCCAGAAGTTGCTGTACAAAAATCCTCCAGTTTATGATTTTCTGGAGGAAGCTGGCTATGGTATCTCCCCTCAATAGACAGGACTTCGTGTATCTTTTAGACTGTTTTCTGGCTTTTTGGAGCTCTAGATATGTTGTTGCCTTCAATTTCAAAACTCAGGGGTAAAAGACCTCTGAACATTTGCTAACACATAGAAGGAAAGATCCAATTTCCTTGACTTAAAGTACTGCTATCATCTTTAAAGCTGAATTCAAATATGGTTCCTGACACAAAGCAAAAAGTTCCCAAGTTTTGCCCGATGCATTTTGGCATTTCCATGCATTCTCAAACTTCCACAGAAAAATGTAGAGATGCTAAAGTATTGTCAGGCAGAACAGATAGCTCCCATGAAAATTGCACAAAATTGTCACCAACAGCCCAGAAAGTGAAAATTTCTGCATCCCAAGGCCAATTAGCCGCTTTGTGCTGCTCTCCCCAGAACTGGTAACTCATTGCTAGTCATGGTTCATCAGCTTTAGAGCTCGTTAGAGTAGTGCAAGGTGACCGTCTCCTATTGGACATGAGTAATTTTTGAAATATATGATAGTGCATAGCTCTTATTATAATGGATTTTTGAGTGTGTAGTCCTCAGCTCTGTCTGCTCTGGCAATAGCAATAGATGAACTTGCTCTTGCTATCAACAGGGGATTTACTGTATTTTATTCACAGTCACCAAGCACCTGGCTGCTGGGGTCAATGTCTTACTGCTAAGGTCATTGTCTTTTACTGCTGCTCCTGTCTCACTGTGCTGTACTTTCCTGTGAGGATGCTGCCAGCACAAAAGGAAATACAATGGTTATTGAGACATTCTCCTGCTGCGTAACTCTCTTTAGACCAGCGTCAGAGCACTCACTGAAAACCACCTCAATACCTCTGAATACCTTTGTTATCATCAGAAAGTTATTATACTGAATAGAGTAAGAAAATAACCTATTATCTTCTGAAATTTAATTAACATTTATAAATAGTTCATGCATTTAAGTGTAATATTATTGGATGGTTTGAATATTGCTTTGTAACATTCCTGCTCTTAGTATTTCTATTTGTATGCTTTCAGCAGTATATAAAAATGGACCAGAAATGACTTCTTGGATCATTAGGTCCAATCCCTGCACAACAGTATCATAGAAACTTTTTCATTAACCTACCAAGTTTTGTCTTAAAATTAATAAGGTTTATTGCCCTCTCTACTCCATTTGGAAGAACCCTTAGGATCTTAGCCTTTCTGCTTAGAAACCTGCTCATACCCAGCCTAAACTTACTCAAATCCAGCTAAAACTTCTGGAGGTTTCCTCAATGGTTCTTCAGTGTTTATTTGGAAATAATGACCTCCTGTGGTTTTGCTAGACTTAGCAAATGCTCTTACTCTTTTCTTATAAAAAAGCTCTCCTCTTGACTGTCTCAGTTTTCCTCTGTAGCAGAGCTTAGTGGGCTTGGCTGCTGAGATCAGTAAAGAAATGAAACCCACTTTGTCTTCTTGCTATTTAAACTCTTTACACACCTTTAGGCATTATATTCCCTCTGAGTTATCGCTTATTAAGATTTTAATCTCTATTTCTTAAACTAATCCCCTCTTTTGAGTTCCTGTTCATCCAGGCCTGCTTTAAACCTATGGTTGTCTTTCCGTGAGCCCTGGAATATCTGCAGTTCGGAAATCCATATTCAAGGTGGGCTTTCAACTGAGCTTTCTGGAGAACAGTTCTGGCTTTCATGTTCTCTGTATCTCTGGGTTGATGTACAGTCCAGAATTGGGTAGATATATGTCCAATTTGCTGTTTCCAGGATTTGTACATAGAATTCTTCATTTGTTTTCACCCTCACTAGAAACATACAATAGCCAAAATTACTTTTCTCTGAACAAAGCATTTTTAATTAGCACGATAACAAAAGGAGAGGGAAGAGTGAGCTTGAAATAAATACAAGCCATAACAAGCTGAGCATTGCATATAAACTATATATAAAATTCAGTGTTTAGAGCTGTGAGATTGGGCTAATATGAAACTTAAATGTATAATGGTGGAAAATGCATGTCTGAAAGTCAGTGTGTGAATATCACTGTTGGACTCGATCTTAAATGTCTTTTCCTTGTTAAATAATTCTCTAAGTCTATGGTAAGTTTGTGAAGCAGATTCATAGGGAGCACAAGCCAGCAGGAGAACTTAAATATATTGAAGATAAAATAAGGTCAACACAATGTTTCATCTTTGATAGTTGTACTATCTCAGTGGGTTCTTTTGTTGACTGCAGAATTGGTCATATATAAACCTCTTGGTATAGCTGTTATCAGCTTGTCAAGAGCTAACATCCAAAGCTAAGTTAGCATCCAAAAGCTCCTGTTTCCCTTGAGATATCTGGAAGAAGGCTGAGTTAAAAGTTCAATCACCTCCTCCATGGCATTTGTCTATCCCTGACTTGGCTTGTGAGCTGTTTGCAGCATAAGGAACGTTGCCTTTTTTGTTGTTTGGAAAGCTCCTCTTGCTCACACTGAAGTGAGCAAGAAATGAAAACAGTAATTGGTGTAAATGTCATCTGCTTGGCAAATGTCAAGAGATTTGCCAACAAATGAATAATGAACAAATGAATAAAGTTGGATGGGTCTCGCTAAATTTGTATCGTTGTCCTGTAAGAAGACGTTAGGCTTTGCATATAGAGTACCTTGGTAATTCCTGAGTTTGCAATGCTTTTTCAAACAACCTTAACACATCATCATTATGACATTTTATTAAGATGGAAATAGGTAGGTAAATTAAGATGTGGGACCCCAGAGGACAGTTCTAGAGGTTCTCCACATGCCTGTCAGCTAGACCACATTTGACCATTGACCTTGGAGATCACATGCATATTATTCATCCAGTAGATTAAGGATCTATTTCCCAATTCACACTCAGTCAGAAATTATTATGTAGTGTTTACAAATGACCTCCAATGCTCTGAAAATTATTCTGTATTTATACAATAATCTGTTTACTGGAGTTTCTAAATTTATTGCTGGTTTTTGCTGTAGGAGCCCCAGGACATGAATCTATTCAGTGGAAAAGTCTTTTTAGTGCTAATAAAAGGCATGCTTTTGTAAGATTGGGACTGATGTTTACAGCAAAGGAATTTTATTAAAGCTTTTCTTCAATTTCCAACATCCCATTATGTTGGGGAAAAAAAGTATTAAATGGACAGCATTTAAAATTCTGCCTTTTGATAAATGGCATTATATATTCCAATTGCAGTGAATATTACAAACAGTATATTTTGTATGAAATTTGCAAATTAGGCCTTAAAAATATTGCATTTCATTTGAGGCTGGTCAGTTTGCTGCTTTTTACAATTGTGTCTCTTCAATATGGTGCAGACTCAACATAGATAACTATTAAACCTATGAAAGATTGATCTATATTTTTCATAAAACATTTCTATATTTTACCATTACACTTTGGAGATTTTCCAGTTATTGCTTCTAAAGCCTTTCAATAGCAGTGAAAGGGATTGATAACAATAGGCTAAAATTCTAATGAGTTGGGCTAGACTCTTCTTTTATGCTCTTTGCCTCACATAGCTCACAGCTTTCTTCCCTTTCTACCTGTTGGGTGGGAAGCTTTGGCTCCTCTACAGGTGGAAGTGGTTTTCTGCAGAGTTCTCCTGAATGTCCTATCTTGTTCAACATTCTTCATCATTTTGGGCACAAAGATTCACTAGGAAAAATGATGTAGCTGTAGCCAAGACGACCCTGAGGATTTCATCAGCAAGTGTCTTTGCTTTCATTTTTGAGTTAGAGGTTGCAGAAATCTTATACTGCGAGGACCTTTTCCTCATAGGTTTACCAGTCCCAAAATACATTAGCGACAACGGCATAAATGACAGCTAATATAATAAGTTGAAAAAGGTGGTCTTAGGTGTTTTATCCCTTTCACAACTATGCAGTGCTAGCACTCTTTTGAAAGAAATAGCACATGAAAACAATGAAAAGGAGCTTCTTGCATCAATCATTTTCTTATTTGGTGCAAGTTATGCTATCAAAATTAACTTTTAATCTATTGCTTCCTGCTTCTTTAATATTTCAATTTCTTTCATTCTCTTTTCATTAATAAGCTTATGATTGCTTGCTTAGTGCTCTGCCAGAACTCATCAAGAGCTCAACCTACAGATTTTCAATTTAGTCATTTTATATCAGATTAATTCAACCAATGAACCACAAATGACTTTATTTATGGACATGAGCCACCAAAGTACAGTCTGTTTAAAGCTCTGTATGTAGGGATTACTAATGATGATTAGAAGTCAACCCAAACTATTTTGCTTCTTTAAATATGTCTCTTCAGGTATCTCTGTTACGCTTATAAATTAACTATGGAAAGGCAATGCTGTGCCATTAAATTTTTAGGCAGAAAAGTAATACCTCAGCACACTTGTCAAAGGTATATTGCTTGTATCTCTAGATTTAAACCTGTCTTATAATATATAATAACTTTATTCCTGTGAGCATCTTCTGCATCTTAAAAAAGAAAAAAACAAGAGGAAAAAATCTTGATATTGCTGTGTGATACTTCACACTTATTATCATTCAGCCAACTTTTTAAAGGAGTCAAGGAAGGTAACACCATGTCAATGTGCATTGTAATTACAGGCCATCTCACCAGGGCCAAACTCATGTGTGATCTCTCTAATAGTTGGAAGAGGTGTTCAGATGTGTGAAATTCAAAAGCTAAAAAGGAAACGAAGGAAGTTCTGTTCTGTGGTTTGAGCTCTTCCCCTTATTCTATCTCCCTGGCATCTGCTAGGAAAGTCAGTGCTAACTTCTCAGTGCCAGTAGTGAAAAAGATCTGATTTTATCACATAATAACCCTTTTCATGGCTTGTAAAAACTGAGAAGAGTTACCATTTCAGAACCCCACAGCTCTCGGGGTTTGGCCTGGTGGGATTGATGGCCTGGAGGCTGTCCACAAGACAGTGTTGAACCCCAACATTCACTTTCCTTAACAGGAAAATATTGATTCATTAAAGCCCATCTCATACTTACATGCCTGTAGAGTTGGAAGCCAACGGGGTCATTTTATGTTTGGAGAATCCATATTCACCTTTCTCATCTGTAAATTCAGTGGTATATCTTTAATCCAGAACTGTACAGTCATTCTAGGCCACTTAACTGGCTACAGTGTAGAGCTGTTTAAAATAACTAACTAAATAAATAAATAGAAAATATGTCATGATAAATTCTGTTACATTAATGAAGCATAATTACCAGGAACCATTTCTACAGATCTGTTCTATTAAATCTTTCTGGAATAGCGAAGGCAGGAAGATTAACAAGTTTTCACATTAGTTAAGAGAAAATTATCAAGCCTTCATTTTGCTATCAATTATTGGATTTATGTTCTCTACTTTAACAATGAAACCCTAAAAGATTAATTGCAAGTAAATACAGAATGTTCAGTGATTGCCATTTAAAAAGTCAAAATTTTCTAGCAGATTATACAGTTACTTCCTACTGTAATTAGTATGTTGGAAAAAAGGAAAAAAAAAAAAGAAAACTTGTACTGGAGCAAGTGTAAAACTGCCACCACCATGAAATCAAATATTGAAATTATGTACAGTACTTAAGAATGAGGGGGTTTTTTTTAATTTTCTTGGATTATCTCTTAACTTTGTAGAATTATCTGTGTAGCCTTCACCATCTCAGTTTGCTCTCAATTTCCTAATGAGAATTTTTTCACAATGGACATTTTGAGCAAGTGGAAAGAGAAATGGGCTTAAAATTAAAACAAGCT
This sequence comes from Nycticryphes semicollaris, assembly GCA_013400055.1. Lineage (NCBI taxonomy): Eukaryota > Metazoa > Chordata > Aves > Charadriiformes > Rostratulidae > Nycticryphes > Nycticryphes semicollaris. The sequence goes on from VXBJ01000829.1 coordinate 794,042, forward strand.
TTCAGCTTTAAGTATTGGGTAGACTTGATCTGGAGTTTTCTGCCAAAATGGTTTTCCTATCAATTCAACAACACATTTCCTCAGAATGTTCAGAATAGTTCTCAACAGGAAAGTCTCTCACCTCAGAAACATGAAGAGGTTAGTGAAAAGACTTTGGAAGTAGAATGTAAAAAAGAGAAGTTCAAGCCTTGTGGCTCAGGTAGAATAGTCTTCTGAATCTTCTGAGAAATGGCTACTGGCTTTTCTTTATGCCTTTCCCGCAAAGTCTGTAGGTTTTATTCCTTTCTTTCTGTGTTAATTGGAGAAGGGATTTGGTCTCGTCACCCTAAGTTTGTGCTCTAGTCATTGGGTTGTCAAATTGATACCTGCCCACAAATGACCCAATAAATATTTCATTAATTATTCAAAATTCACTCTGTTATACCATTCATCTGGGACCCAAGCATTACTGAGTCAGTGCTGCTGTTGTTAATAGCCAGGTAAATAAAATCCACTCCCATTACTTCCCAGTGTACCACCTTTCGGAAGTCAGTAAAATTGGGCTGATGTAATCACCACCTCCTGTCTTGATGATATGACAAATCTATTTTATGCTAAGGTTGTGAAGAGAGACTATAGCATACAGTTCCCCCAAATGAGTATTCTATGATCATTTGTACCTAGAGAAAATTAGACATTATTTTCTTTCATTATTATCTCAAGAGGAAGAATATGGCTTTTATCCTGGAAAAGTGTCCAGAGACATTTTTTTTCCTCTCTCCTTTATTTTGAAGTGATCTAGCATTACTGCTTTCATATTTCATTTCTGCAATGGTAGAGATATGAAGCATATTTGATTATTATTCCTGATAGACGAAATCTTTTACCTGGGTCTTTAATGATTTCTGACAAATGCCAACTATTAAAAAAAATTCCTAGTCTCCTTTCTTCTCCATTTTCTGGGACAGTACCTTTAATATGTAGGTATTGCATAAACGACTTTCCCAATCGCCCTCAACTAGCCTTTTTTTCTTAGAATTCTTTTTGCATACTAAAGAATAGGCAATTTCTATCATTATCTCTATACTTTCCCAGGAAAAGCAAATGCTTCAGGGTTTTCAAATGAGTTGCTATTAGACCTGCAGGATTCAGGGAAAAAAAAAATCTCACAAATGTTGGGAACACTTAGTCATGTGTTCTTTCTAACTACTGCAGTGTCTTGCTTATTTTACATTTTAACTCTAGCAGAAAAACTTGTCCTGAAATAAATATTCTTGGACACTCACTGTGCTTTCCTCTTGTCTAGATGTGCAATTAGCAAAGAAATGGTCTTGTCCTTTAATGAGGCATATTTTACCTGGATAAATATCTATACAACATAATAGAGTTTTAAAATAAAGAACATTTTTTGTACCTTGAGGCTCTTTTACAACCCTGTAGAATTTCAAAATTATGTTACTTCTCCAAAAACAAGGAAAAAAACCCCAAGGACTAAGGCATGCTGTGCAGTTCCTTTGAATCCCAATTATTTTCACTGATATATTTTCTCTCCTGTGTATTTTTATGTATCGTTATTTGTCCTCTGGCCTAAACTATATTCTCATCTTTAAATTTTTCTCATCTTTCAGCACTGTAATTTGGAGGAATAGAACTGTCCTGACAGTTATGTTTGGGATTAAAGCAGCTTTCTACTGCAGTCCCAGTTCTGACCTGAATTGAATCCACCATCTGTAGATGCAGCTACTAAAGAGAATTATCTTTGTGTCATCTAGACTCATACTACATAGAGTTTAGTGAGAACCAATACACTTTGCTTATGCTAGCTGTATTATTCTAACTCTGACACAGCTTTCTTATGATAACATCTAGAAAATTTGTTATTTAATATGTATTGGCAGTTTTGCTTTGCTGATTTACCTAGCTGTTAGCTTTGATCACCACAGAATTCATCGTCTTTTATGAAACAAACCAAACCATTCTAATTAGTTGGTTGTTACAATCCGTGATCATCAAATGTGGAAGACTAAATAACTTTAGTAGTAAAGCATAATGTTAATTTGTTTAATGAGTTAAAAAGTCAGGGGAATATGGAGAGTTAAGAGTTGACAATATTAATAAGGAATCAAACCTGCTCCTCTTCTCCAGCATCCTGTCTCTTGACTTGGTCAGAAGAAAACTCAACAGATAGAAATACAGGGAACTTATATGTCCTCTGGTTTTTCTCTCTTCTTCTTTAGAAATTCTTTCTTTATGCCTTATTGGCATTTAAATTGATGGTCCATGTTGAACAGAAAGGACATTTTGTAGTTTGGTTGTATAAATTAATCTGTCCATTCTTTATTGCTGTACGCTGTAATGGTGTGTGCCATTATTCTGGTCAGTCATCTGGCTTTAAATCTCTTTCAAGTCCTTTGACAGATTTTTCTAGTCTTAGCTAATCCAGTTTACCTGAAGCCCGAGAGTGCCAAATTGAATTACGCTGCGGTCATTCCTGCTTCGCACCTCATCCATAGTTAATTTCTTGAGCTGCTATGTTTTATCCGTGTATAAATTTTTCATTTGCAACAATATTTTAGCTTAGCAAAGGAAGAGCTCAGAAGTCTGAGGGTTTTTTTAATTAGCTCCTTTGTTAGCTCAGAAATTTTTGCTTCATTTTGAACCAGCTGCCTGTATAACCGAGGTTCATAGTCCTTTCAGAAACTCATATTCCAGTTTTTGATGAAACACAATGAGAGCTATTCATTCCATAATGAGTTTCACCCAGCCCTTGACAGCACACCAGCAGCATGTTGGGTGCTGAAATGTAAACCCTGCCTTCTTCACAGCTGAGTAGAGGAGAGCTCCATCACTGATAAGTTAGGACCATGATCAAAATGAGATAAATTGACTGCAGACTTTTGGTGAGAAAACACAAGCTGAAGTTTCAATGTTCCTGATATTCAGTGATCTGATGACTCCAGTTCGCCCATTTATAGGGCTCTCTGCTAAATTCTAAAAAATAGGAAAGAAGTGAGGATCATTATAGTGTGAATCCAAAACACAGTTTTTAATGTATAAAGCAGCCTTACAGCTGCTCTACTGCAACCCTCAGAGTAAGATTTAACCAGCCTTTGGCTTCCTTTTTATGTAAGGAAATGGGCTCGTGCAGAAGGTTGTCTTAGAGCATGTAAACTATTTTCACCCTCTGGGAAGAAACAAACTCACATTCTGTATTTTACATCTGCAAATACCGCCTTCCCTCACCAAGAGTATTTTTTACTAATGACCCAGAACTCTGATGGGTCTAAAGGTAAAAGTACCTTTTGTATCCGAAACAGCAAACAGACTGAAAATAAGAGAAGAATAGATTGCAAACAAGCAAACTGTGGGAATGATTGTTCAGATGATCTGAAAAGAGTTTAGGAAGAAGATATAGGACATACCTAAAATCATAACATTTTCCCCTTGGACATAGTGAAAAGCAGAAAGATAATGTGCTATGGCTTGTATCAGGGAAAGGAAGCATATGGTTAAAGAGTAAGTCCAGATGATGAATGTGACGGTAGGGAAACAGTGACTGAAAAATAGAGAAGCTGATGTGAGAAGAAATATTGTATGCCTCATTTTGACATAGTGAGCTTGTAATGCAGACAAGGTGTTTCTGAGAAGAAATCACAGTAATAGTACAAAGAGACATAAGGATAAACCAGAAAGGACATCTATAAAGTTTCTCAGACTTCCAAGGATTCAAGTTTAGAAAGATAAGACTGGACTATTACAGGTAAAGCACCAAAATGACATTGAAAGACCATCTAGAGAGAATATAATACTTAATATGATACTTCCTAGCAGAGATGGAGAGACTAGTTAAGAGTAGGTGAAGAAATAACTGCTTGTCCAAGGAACCTCATTTTTGAGGTTGAATGAAGCAAGGAAAGTTCCAGAGTTAGAAGGGGGAAAGTGTGAGGAAAAGGAGATTAGCTGGGGGGAGGTCAGAGCAGAGCAGTCAGACTGAAGGACTGGAATCAAAATGGTTAAATAAAGAATGAGTAAGAAAGGGCACTGTAATTTTTTTTCACAATTTTATAAAACTCTCTTTAAACAATTCGACCAGATCTTGAAAAAATAGGGCTGGAAGAGAGAGTTGGAGATGCCAGTCAGGCAGAATGTAGACCGCAGACAGTAGGTTTTGAGCAAAGAAAAGTGTTTTATGAAGGAATGCAGCAACACTAGGGAGAAAAGAATTGGATTAATTTGCAGTGGAAAAGATTAGTGCATTCCCTAGATTTCCAGCAAAGCAGCAGAGAAATGGTAGAGAGAAAGAATAAGAATAGGAAAAAGAATAAGAAGAATGTAGAAGAAATCAATAGTGAGTAGGACAGTGGAGAGAAGTGGATTGAAAGAGAAACTGTCGAGAAAGCCATCTGGGAGTTCAGAGGAACAGAGCTCAGTGCACAACAAAAACGTGCTGAAAAGAGAGGCCATTTCTTATGAGTGAGATTGTTAATTCAGGATTAGACCAAATGAGAGGATAGAGATGATGAAATGTTGACCCTTGTTCAGTCTATTAGTTTCTCATAAGCAAAGTCACAAGGGACAAATTGGGACAAAACAGTGAGGTGAGGACACAGATGTGTAATTAATCACAGCAAGATAAACAAAGGGAAACATGTGCTGAATTGAAATTCAGGTGGAAAGGAGTGATTGAAAGTAGGCTGCCACATATTGCGCCAACAACATTATCTGCACTAAACTGATTCCTCTCTAATAACTCAGCAGCAAAGTATGTAAATCTCTTTTTTTACAAAACTTGTAAAAGTCCCTGCAGTTTTATGCTATATATCTAAATATGTCACAGGTAGAACCTCACTTTTTCACATGGTAAAATAGGCTTTTGAGGAAGCTGCTAGAAAATGCTGGAACTTTCAAAAGTTTAAATGCAGAGCTCCATTGCATTTTAATGGCACCTTGAGACTCTATGGGTCAGGGAGCCTATGGAACTACACATTTGAAGACTGTGGGAAGAATGGATGGTTTGTAATGTATGGTTGCTAGGCTTCAGGATTCAAGGTCACAGCAAAGTGAAATTTTAATAACTCAGTGGAAATAACTCATGAAATGTATATCTTGCAGTTTCTGCAAGTATGTCGATTGTGTTCATCTTCAAATTTTACCTAAAGGTGTGTTTCACCACATGCTGTCTCTAGACTGGATCATGTGCATTCAGTTAGTATCATAAATTAATATGATTATGTAAATTCTGTCTATCAGTTTGGGATCTTCCTAAAGCTCGAGTCACCTTTCATTAAGACATAGCCCGATAAAAGATGGGGAATGCTCTTGATGGCCTCATTTGAGAAGCTGGGAATGGTATAGATATTATGAGCTCCATCTCTAGCATCAAATAACCAGACAGGCAGCACTGCATATGTTGAGAAATTCAGGAGAATGTTTAGACATTCATAGTACTGAGCTCTGTAAATCAGCAGTGCTGAATAAGCAACAGGAGCATTAGCCTATTTAGATGCTAAAAAGGATGGGATTTTTAAATTACCCAGATCCTTATAATATTTATAACTGGTTTGGTTAGCATGCATTTTGCTCACATTCATTTTATTCTGACATAGGAAACTGCATTCTGATTATTTTTCCAAACCAACCCTGAATAGTGGATTTTGACTACACTCTGGAGGTGGCTTTGGGGTGGATTTTTTTTTTTTTTAATTGTCTGTTGCTTGACAAGCCAATTCTATTCAGAAATCATATATGAATTCTTAGGTAATGCATGCTAATTGTAAAAATCCTCAACAGCTTAATCTGCTGTAGCCTTCTTGAGAATTTAATAAGCCACTCTCGTAATAAAATGTGTCAGAAGGGGCAAATATTTTGCTAGCACAGCTTGTAACTGATTGTTGGTAGCATGGTAGCAAGTATTCACACAACAGAAGTACTGTGCAGTCATTTTTAAAAAGAAACATTTGGTTTAGTGCCTTAAGGGCAAGAATTATTGCCGTATTTTTTTAAAATGCATTTATTTTTTCATCCCTACCAGCAATATGTCAATTTTTGTGAGGACTGCATGTTATTCGCCTTAGGAAAAGCAAAATCAACATAATGAGGCAGAACACAGCTGAGCTGTCTAAGGATGCTGGGCTTGGAGGGTGTTCATTGATTTTTTTCCCCCACAGTTGCAAAGTGACAATAAGATTTCTGAACCTTTTTGCTTAAAAAAAAAAAAGAAAGAACTAAAAAACCCACACTTTTTGGGCAGGAGGGCTTTTTGGAAGGTAGAAGGAAGGAATGTATTGCATGTGACTGAACTACTGCCATTGCTAGAATTAGTAAGAATGGGTTATAAACCATATGGAAGGATATAGAGCTGATAAAAATCCCAGTGTGGGGGGCTGCCTCCTAATTCAGCCCACTAGTTCGTCCCAACGCTTTTATTCTGCCCAGCAGCTCAATGTTTGCAGAGACATGAGACAACGGGGTTTTCATGATGTTAAACTTGACAGACCCTGCGTTTGGCTCAAGAATGGGGACCATTGTAAAGCTTGTCTGTCCACAGCTTCTGAGAGGTTCGTCTGTCCACAGCTTCTGAGAGGTTCATCTGTCACGTTGGAACTTTCTGATGTCATTAAATGCTGCCAAGAAATCTGCCGTGATTTTTTAGCCTAAGTAACTTGCACCTTTCTGTTCACGCAGCTACTCAGCCACACAGGGTTCAACATCGTAACTAGAAATAGGAGCTGTAGCAGGGAAATGGTGGAAAAGTACTGCTCTGCCACAGGTGGGGAAAACAGTTTTGAAGGTGTCTAATTGCACGAACCAGGGCATGGTGAGTGAGGATCAGCTCTCCTTCCCAACCAAACCTGACAGCTCAGATTAATCTCACATGCCATCATACAATTCAGCTTCCTCAGAGATCTTGGCAAGCTCCACCAACGGGAGGAGGCAGACCTGATCAATACAGTATTTTAATATCAAAATAATCAGATCCTGGGCAGAGAAAAGGTACCTTCATCCTCTTAAAAATGTATTCTTTTCTGGTAGCGGGGGAAAAAACACGTAGGCTGTCATAGAAAGAAGGAAAGAAAGCCAATGCCAAGAAAAGCATTAAATTTGTTTCACACTTCACCTTTAAGCACTCTGAGCCAAGTTGCAGCATCTCACACAGCATGCAAAATCCAGGGTTCAGAAGTGGCTGCTGAAGATTACTACAAACTGAGAAGTGGTAGAGAAGATTTCAGCTTTAATTATGAACTTCCTGCTATTTCCCCTCCTCCTTTGAAATTCAAGGCACTTCATTTTATTTTTACATGGTTTGCTGTCTGAGATTCCTTTTTATGTTAGTATAAAAATAACGATGAAAAGGAAAATAATTCTCTTATGAAAATTCATGAGAACAGGCAGAGTTTAGAAGCTGTGTTATTTATTCAGGAGAGCATAATGACTTTTAAAAACATCAGGATAGTATGTTTGTGTGGATTTTTTGTTTTGGTTCTTTTCCTTTGTGTACCTTGCCAGTTTTCATATCTGTGCAGCTGTGGAGCATATGCATCGGGTCTGAAAGTTGCAAATCATTAAGAATTTAGATACAAAAATAAATTGCCTGTAAGCACAGTAATATATTACCTAAGAATGTAATGGGACCTTTCAAACACCATTTTTATTTATTAAAGTGCCCAAAGGCAGAAATCCATGTGCTTCTCTAATGACCTTAATAAACAATCTTATCATTTTTAGTCCAGGAATAAATAAGGCCAGGTACTAACATCTCAGAAGGATACTTGTACTGAGATATGCTGACGCTGCACAGAACGAATTATCGTGGCAATTTAACAGTAGCCACATCTAAATGCCATAGTGTAGCTGTTCAGACACAGGGCGTGTTGTTGTTTGAGGGGCTGTGCCCAAGCAGATGCATTCGGGGGGTTCGCTAACTCGGTGTTGCTGGATCTCAGAAACAACCTCCAGCGGTGGTATCAAATCAGTCAGACTAGGTTTTTTCTACGTCTTCAGAGTCTATGTCAGCTTTTCCAAATCCTCTGTTCCTTTAAAACACGTAAGAAAATAAAAAATAAAAAGATTCATTCATCTTGCAGAACCTATAACCTTGAGCACCCTGGGCCCTACGACCCTTTAATCTCTTTCAGGAGCTGGTTGCTAGCTGGGCCTAGTAGGATGCATGCAAGAATCTTCCGGGCATTTTCCCTACAAGATGTGTCAGGACTTTTTCTTGCAAAACAGTGCTATACCAAAACTTTCAGTTTCTTCTATATCCAGCTGACAAGTTCCTCATGGTACATTATTTGCCCCATGCTTATTTTTGTACTGCCTTCTTACTATTGGTAAGGAGTCATAGAATCATCGAATTGGCTAGGTTGGAATGGACTTTTAAGTGATCTAGTCCAATCATCAATCTAACTCCGATAAAAAAATAAAAAAAATATAAAAATACATCCAAAACCATCAATAAACCATGTCACTAATCACTATGTCAACCTGTCTTTTAAAAACCTCCAGAGATGGTGCTTCAACCACTTCCCTGGAGGTTTTTAAAAGATGGATTGACTCTTCCTTAACTTTTCCTCTTCCCTTGGAAACACCTATTTTTCATTTCATCGGAATGACACCTGATAGGCTTTCACCACAATGGTCGAATTTTTCCTTTTCTCTCAATTTTTCATCTCCACCTCTACCTTCTGAGTGCAGTGTGCTTTCTGAGAGCAGTCCTGTGGTTACTGGTCTGCAGCAACAGACAAATTTAATTCGCAATATAATTTCATCAGTGTCATTGTTTGAAAGAACTGCAAGGAAGTAGATTATCCATTTACTGAGGGAGAAAATTTTGAATAAGCCTCATTCTGCCAGAAAGGTCCCCGGTCACCACCGTGCCCCATTAAGAATCTTTGCACATCTACCAAAGAGCAGTCAGCAGAGGCCTTTTATTTCCAGATCTGTCAGGGAGCAGATATGAAGGCAGGAAAAAAAAAAAAAAAAAGTAATCAACAGCCTTAGTACAATCAGATAGCTGAAATTATTTCTTTGAATAATGAAATCAAAGAAAGTGGCAGGATCTAATTCCAACGGGATGATGCTGAAATGCAAGGCAGCTCTGCATGTTGTTACTCTTTGTATGGGAAGGTGTAAATTCCAGGTAGAAAAATTAGTCTAATCATACCTCTGTTCTCATCTTACAATGTTTGTATTAAATAAGGAGTCTGTGTCTAATTCAAAAGCTTAGCATCTTTTTCTCTTTTTTTTTCTTTTTTTTTTTTTTTTTTCCCTTAAAGTATGTGGAGACTTATTTTTTCACACAGCTTGACTGGTAGTGGCTCAAGGTATATACAGCTCGTGTGAAAAATGTGAAAGGCTGTAGAAATGAGGCCAAACTCGTAGCTCTAATAAACAGACCACAAAAAGGAAAAAAAAAATGATACAAAGAGAGTAGAGAACATTGGCATTTATACTGGCAAATTTTGTCTCCATCATTTTTTTCCTCAAGGACAAGAGAAACAGCTTTTTCAAAGGAAAGATAGAAACAGCCAGGTGCTGCTGGGTTTATCTTTAGTGCGATAAGCTTCCTTCAGGGAGACAAGAACAAACTGTGCACAAGGCATGGGGAAGGTGCAGGCAGTATATTTTAAACTCTTTCCACAGTGAATTGTTCCAGCTTCAGGGAACTGTTTAAGTTTGCTTTTTCAGAGCTCTTTCCAGCTTCTCAGGAAGCACAAATATTTGGTACCTGTTTGGGTGAAATGAACTTTTTATTTCATTAGGGCTTGATTGATAAACAGTTGTGTGTGACATAAGGCAGTTTGGTTTGATATAAGGTCTAGAAAGAAAGATGGATCAAGTGAGTCCAAATCTTGAGGAATATCTCCATGTGAGCTGTAACTGAAAATTAATGCACACAAATCTAGTCCCCTGACGACAAGGTTATATGGAGAATCCTTGCATAGTTGGGCCCATCAGTGGATGCCAAACTCCAACCTGCCTTCCAGGGAACCTGCAAACCCTGAGGGTGGCGAGATCACCTCTCCTACATGGAAGAGGTCTCTGGAAGAGATGGTCTTCCATGCTATCAGCCCAACTAGGTCCAGAGCTCTGAGGGCTTTCAGGATTCAGAGAAGAGGAAATAGGAACGAGTGTTTCTGCAAAGCCCCAACCTCAGGACCTCAAGGTCACTTGCAGCCTGAGATAAACTGTCACAACACCATGTTGACCTCCAGTGGCAATGTCATTAATAGCTCAGTAACAGCAGTTTATCTCCATCATAGAATTTGATTTTGTTGAGTTAGTATTTTTTTGGTTAAGGCCTGTTTTACTAAAAAATTCCTGACTGGGTCAGTACTATTCAGATAGAACCTTAATAAGTAGGTTTATTGTTTTAGGCAGCAGAAACAGAGAGGTGAGCGTTGCAAGTGATTTACAACATGTATTGAACCAAATTCTATGCTTGTGCAATGTCACTGAAACAGTGACTTCAAGAACAAGAAGAGACAGCACCAATTTCTCTGTTTTGTTTACCTGACACTTTCTGTTAGAAGAAATCATGTAACTTGTTTGGTGAGGGGGTTTCGAGAAACTTTCTGCTATTATTTGCAGCAAACCTTTGAAAATTCACCTAACAAAAAATCTTTTGGGTAAAGAAGTGTTTTTTTCTTGTCCAATAACGTTACTAAATATGTTCTAAACTCCTAAGGCAGAACTTCTACTTACTGTCTCCTTCCTCCCAAAACTCTGGCAGGGCTTTCGAAATAATAGCCTGACAACTTGTAGTCAAAGGAGCCTGATTTGTAATTGCACTACAACCATCAGTGCTTAATCTGCTAATTTACTGTATGTAAATACCCCTTGAAGAGGAGTAACTTACTCTTAATGTTGTAAATTTTCTTCTGGATTAAAAGCCTGAATTCTAGTGCATTTTGTGACTTTACTAATATTAAAGTTCAATTGAATTTGCACTTGGATGATCAAATATAACTACATAAAAGCACAGCATTGGTCTTGCTTATAAAATCTGTTGATATTTTGGCTGTATCTTGCTGTCAGTGATAAGACAAATATAATTTGAAACAAAAAACGTTGACACAATTTGCCATTTTAAATTATAATTTCACAATTGTTTTTTCTGTTATAGTCATTATCTTTTATAGCAAAATTATGCAGCTTATTAAAATATAATTTGCCCATGTTTTCTGATAAAGTGTTGTCTCAAAATTGAATACCGATTCTCTCATTTTGCACGTTCTGTATCAAATTTACAAAGTCCCAGTTTTGATTTCATGTCTTTATAGACCTCCTAGTCATACCGTACTGTATTCACCACAGGGTTCACCTAGAGCTTCCATCAACAAGATGTCACCTACAGAACAGAGATCATTGTCTTATTAATAACTAAAATAACTAAAATCTGTCAGTTAGTTCAGGAAATGGTAAGAATATGAACATTATATGGTAGTTTGGAAGCAAGTATTGGGTGAAAGTAAGCTTAACTATTTCATGTCCACTCTCACTTCCTATGTTGGGGTTATGATGGTCTTTGGTGATCCCTTCCAGTTTATACCATAAATGAGAAATTATTCCCTTTTAAAAAGTCTACTTTAAAATACTTTAAAATTTTCAATTTTTCCAAACTTATTTCAAGGCAAATAAAAATGAAATTATTCATAGTTCTAGGATCTGTGTTTAAAATTTAAAATTAAATGTAAGTAAACCAAAATGTAAATGTCAATTAAAAAACCCTTCATATTTTTTGTGCAAAGTGACTTTATTTTTGCCTCTGGCTTTGCCAAATTTTATTGCCATATGTGCTCATTTGTACCATTCTGGAGAGAATTGTTATAAAGGAAGATGCAGAGATCCCTGAACGGCAGAGGCCTTTCAGAGACCTGGTCAGGAATTAAGACTATGGTTTTTTAAAAAAAAAAAATTACTCAGTGTAAAATGTTTTGGTTGAAACATTGGGTTTAATAAACTTTTGCCCACCAAAAGGCAGAGTTCAAACTTCCCCCAGGCTGTCAGTGCCAGGAATCAGTTTTGCTAGCCAGGAGCATCCCGATGTCCTCAGCCAGGTGGGGAGAGGGCAGGGGATTGGTATCCCCCATCCCTGGCTGGGGCCAGGCTGCAGCTGCTCTCATCATCTCTCACAGGGCACAGCTGGGAACCTTCAATTCTTGGGTGGAGCCACCTTTGCCTAGATCTTCTGAGCTCCCTGGGCTGATATGTGGGTGGTTGTGGCTCTTGGGTCAGGTTGTGCAGTGTATTTGGTCAGGGCTCCCATGTATGGTCCTGGCATCCCCACTGTCTTCTCCTTGTGCAAGCAAAGCAGATGCAGTCCTGCTGTGTTTTCATAGAATGTGGTAAGTAGCATGTTTGTGTAATGAGTTATGAAGCTGAGTCAGTATACGTTTTTCCTGTGTTGAAATGTAAATGTTTTAAATCACTGAAATTTCTTTATGTGTTAAAATGTTAAGAAGCTGAATTCTGTAAAACTTAACTGCTCCTTAAATCTTATACCTCTTGGTGTATTGCTTCACCAGCTTGAAAAGCAAAAGCAGGCAGGGTTTGCCTGTAAGACTTAATATTTGAGCAAAGCATACACATCTGTTTGCTTCTGGAATATTGAAAACACTTGGCCCTCTTCTCCTCAGAAGTGTGAGAGCCTTTTACCCCAGGGGGGAGTTTCTGGTCTGTTCTTTCTGCACAGTTGTTATTTTCTAATGATTTGTAGCAGATCCTTTCAACTTTGAGCCTTAAAGAAGGATTGAAGCTGGTTATCAGAAAAAAAAAAAAAAATAAAATGAAGGCCTAATTTACTTTGGCCTGGCTTGCTCCTGACATATTTATTCTAAAACAAGATGATTAGCATAGCAAACCGTGTTCCCAGAGTATGTGAATGTGCACTTCCATTGAGAAGGGATTTGCAGGCTGGCTGCTTGTGGCAGCCAATATTCTCGCCTAGGTTTTAATTTGTTTGTTTGGATGTTTGCTGTGTTGTTAGGGGTTATAGGATTGAGAGGCTTCCAAAAGGCTTATCCAGCCTCTCAAAATATCACTCCAGAAAAACACATGTTTACTTCTGAAAAGTAGATGTTCTCCCTAGGAAGCAGTTGCTCACCTATATTTTTGGTGGGAGTATGGAATCTGCGTATCCAGTTAAACTTTCAGCTATTGCTGGCTTGATTGAGCTGACAAAAATTATTTTTGACTTGTTTCAAATAGAGTGACATTTTGTGCTATTGTTTCTGACAAAAGTGTCGCTTGGAAAGAATATATTAGTTTTTGAAACGCAGATTGTTTCTTGCAACCCAAATAGGTGCTGTGCTGCCCTGCCCATTCCAGCACACACGCAGGAGGGTTGCCACAGGTCTCTTGCAGCAATCCCCTGCTTGTGATACACATTGTAGGAAGTGTTACTAAAATTGCTAACTTCTTTAAAAGTCAAATGCTTTGAGATGCCCTACACTGTGAATTCATCCAGTCATTTAATATCACTCTCTTTGAAGAAGTAAATTTCTTCTTATTATAAAGAAGATCCTGAAGATTATCGTGGTGGGGGAGGAAGAGAATAAAGTTTCCTTCAGTGTCTGTAAGTGGAACACCACTAATTGGGTTCAGGTGAAACCAGTCTTTTCCCTGGCTGAGGCTGGGGGGAGGCTCAGCTCTTAAACACACACACCAGTGTCAGTGACTGAAGGTGGCTGCACCCAGAACACAGCTCAGCTGAGCATGTTCTTTTTTACTCTCAGCTGAGTGATGGAAAGGGCCACCAGGCTTGATGAGCTGCTGAAATGAGTTGAAGTGCGTTAATTCAATTACTTTATTTAAAGTGAGGATGGGAGAGTGGAAATGAATACTGGCTCAAGAAGAATCTTTGAATGGAAACTGGCTTTGCAATATGAATCTCAAATGGACCAAGGCAGGAGTAAGGAGGTGAAGGGATGGGAGATCACAAGGCTGGACAGAGAGGGACAAGCAGCCATGTCCAGGGTTGCTGTTCTTGTATGTTTATAGTGTAAAATGCCTGAATGTGGTTTGGTCCACAAAAGCTGTATGACGCATTTCGTACTTGCCACTTGGAGCCTCGAGATCCTGTGACTTCATAGGTATCAGTCTAGCTGAGAACTTCAATCTACATTTAATTTTGATGAGGTGCTCATTAGTTTCTTTGTTTGTCTCCATCCTGTATGTGTTGTGGCTAATGGCTTTGACAGTGGCACTAAGTCATACACTTCAAGTTTAGCATTTCTTAGCTGTTTTTCTAGAGCTGAACCTAGAACTTTCTTCTTAGCAGTTTTCCGTGTAGATGTGGGTCTGTCTTTTGAGATTGTAGAAACCAAAGTCTGTGAAAAGGTAAAAAGTCTGCTCTGTGCTGCAATCCATCCTTCTGCAAATCTCCAGAAGAGAAACACAGCACCTCTCACACCTATCTCTAGACTCTTCTCATCAGTATCCACAGTGCTGCAACCAAACCTATTCTTGGCTCTGAGCCTGTGCGTTTCTGGAAGTATGAGGCTGTAAGTAAAGGGAATGAGGAAATTTTCTTGTCAAGCTGAAGAGACAAAAGAAATGCCTGTAATGGAAACAGCTTGAGAAAATAAGATAATCATTACATTTTAGTAACAAAGCCTCCTTGGAAGGAAGGAGGCTGCAGAAAAGTCAGTTACTCTGGGAAAACTTAAAGAAATGGTTTGTAGAGCCGAGGCAGAAGAGAGCATGTTTGCAGAACTGCATTTAGGGGTTCAGAGCCAAGCAACCCCCTAGCTGCAGCATTTAGTGTCTGGTATAATGGTAACCCTGCAAGGAAGAACACATCTGAAGGAGGGAAAGCTGCTCTGAGCATTAAGAAAACATCTTCAAAATAACAAGGGAATTAAATACTAGGCTTCTATCTTCATATTTTATGATAGCATGATTAGATTCCTTCTGTGGACACAAGCTTCTTAGTAGCACTGGTCATAACTGTGACAAAGGTTAGACTTGAAGAAAGCTAGAGCTGAGATGAAAGAATAGAATTTTTTATTATTTTAGCAGCTGAATGTGTCATTACATCAGAGTCGGTATTGTGTAGCAAATTGCAAGCTGTAGTGAAATTGCTTTAAAATATATCTGTATATATTTTTCTAAAACTGTGATAAAGTCATTCAGCAGCGCATTGAAATGTATTTCTAGCTGAGCAGTTATATCTCTTTTTACTGTGGTATGAGAACAGATGGCAGTTATTTTTCTTAACAGGCTCCGGCAAAGCTGATGCGATGCCTTGCCTTCCCTTGTAAATGTTTTCAAGTGAAAGACAAGAACACGCGGCCAAAATGGATCTGCATTGTAACATTGACTTGTGATTTCTAAAGCAAACTTTTAATCAGCTCACAACAGTGTGCTGGTGATAATTACTTAATGTCGTAACAGTCGAGTAGCTCATTATGACAGGAAAATGAGCTATTAATCAGTATCAATTGCACATGTTTTGCAAGAAGTTCTTGGAGCAGATGTCTTTTCATAGACATTTTTAATGCAATAATTGAGTAGTCCATGACTCGGGGACAACTGTAGTCACTCCCATGGTTCAAATACGGTTGGAGATATTCTCTGTCATGTTATGGCATTCTGAGGGGAACAGTGAATGATCTGAGAGTAACAGCTGCTCAGCAGCTGGCACGGCAAAAGGGCTACTGCAAGTACAGTGACAAAGGTGTGAGAGGATTTTAGACATTTTAAAAATCATAATATAAATTGCAATGTTTTTCAAAGGATTTTGGTTTAGAGTTGTCACTGACTCAACAGTAACTTGGCAACTCAGTGAAGGCCTAGAGAAAATGTCTCTAAATACAACCTGATGTTAGTTGCCTGCTCCACCAGAAACACTGTGTGGTTGAACAAAATACTGTATTCTTAAGTGAAGAAATTTGTGGTTATAAATCAAAATGAAGGTGCCGAGTGTTGTAAATATAGGACTACCTACCAATTTATGACTCTTCTTATTGCTTAATGTAATGTGCCATGTTATAGAAGTGTTGTGAAGGGCTATATTTACTTGCTTTAAATGAATACCATGGTAAAAATCTGGCTTTGCTATACTCGGAAGGTTTCATTCTTCTGTTTTATAAAGCATGTTGAAGAAAACTTGCTGTCTCTTATTTTACAGCCTTCGACAAAAGAAAGGGAGCTTGGCCCAGAAGCACTGGACTGGACCAGCCAACTTAGTAAAGTGCAAGCCTTGCCCTGTGGCACACGCCAGCCCTGTCTGTGGGTCTGATGGACACACGTACACCAGCAAGGTGAGTTCTGCTTGTGATTAGTGGGCAGCCAGGCTGCAGTGTGGAGATGAAACAGCTTCTGTTAATAGGCAGTATTAAATTGCAGTCTATTCTGGTTCTTGGGTATATCTCCATGTAAAAAGTGCTGATAAATGTGGATTTTTACATATTTGACAAACAGCAAATCAGAATGACAAATCAGAATCTTATGACTCTCATGATTCATGTTTCTCTAAATAGCTCGTTCTTGCTAATGAAGTCGAACACTCTCAATATTGATGATGCAACAGAAGAAAATTAATTTGATCAGATGTGCTTGTTTGGACAAGAGGATTTTGGGATAGTTCTTGTTTTAACATGTGGTCTTCTAATGGTAAAATAACTTGATAGTACTACCTCTGGCTGTATGGGTAACATATTACAATTCATTTAAATCAGTTTTCATATGCTTGTGTGCCAGATGCAGCATATATGGCACCATTAAAAGAAGAAATTCCCATAACCCAGTGGGGATAAATTGGCTCTGTTATACTGAAAATACGATCACCTTAGGGCTTGGCCCACTAAAAGAAGCTGGCTTCACAGCCATTCAGTGGCCCAGGTCTCCCATTATCAAATAAAGCCTTCCCTGTCTTGGATGCATGTTCCCTAAACAGCACTTCAGGCGCTGGAAGTCATGTTTAGGGAATCTCGTATGGCTTTCTTCTCCTGCATCACAGAATCACAGAATATCAGGGATTGGAATGGAACTTGAAAGATCATCTAGTCCAATCCCCCTGCCAGAGCAGGAACACCTAGAGCAGGTCACACAGGAACGTGTCCAGATGGGTTTTGAATGTCCCCAGAGAAGGAGACTCCACAACCTCTCTGGGCAGCCCCTTCCAGTGTTCCCTCACCCTCACTGTGAAAAAGTTTAAAGTGATTTGAGGGGAAAAAAAATTATCTGCTGTGATGTAACAGTGATGGTGTTGCAGCTTCGTTCTCAGAGTTGCTTGAATGCTTCATCCATTAATGGACACGAATGTTAAAGCACTGACGTGGTTTATTCATTTAAGCCTCTCTTCAGGTCTGGCTGAAGGATTTGCGTGGCCAGAGGAGCAAATCAACAGAAAAACTCTCATACTCGCGCATACAGACTGCAGAAAAAGGGCTCCAAGTTCCCTGTTAAATAAGCTACTTGCTGTAATGCTCTCTAGGAGCATGTAATACAATAATTTAGCATTGGTATTTAGGATTAAAACTGGGCTCAACCTGAAAAGAAATTTTCCTGTCTGAACTCTTGAGTGTATAATATATTTTGTAGTAAATAGCTTTTGTTACATATTCAGACATCCTATTGAACTGGCTTCAGTGCATCTTGCCTGCATCCCTGTTAGCTCTGATTTTTTTTGTTTTTGGACATTCTATCTTTCTTACCATAAGATCCAATTGGTTTTTATCAGAAATTCTGGTGATGTCATAAATTCACCAAACGGTTGTGACTTCCATGTAAGCCTGACAGCTGTAATGAAGGCATCAAGCAATTCTGCTTGCTGGCGTGCTTGTCTGTCAAAGATATACCTCCCAGAAGTTGATTGTTGGAGTGTGGTGGTGTTTTGTTTGGCTTTTAAAGGAGACTTTTAGAAGATGCATTCTGAAGCGTCTTTGTCTCATCTTCGTTTATTCTGTTTAACTATCAATTGCTCCTGCCCTAGAGATTGAAAATTATAGCAACTTGCTGGTCTCTTAAGTGCAGCCACTCTTTTTCCACTGTTTTTGCCCACATTCTCTACCACCACTTGGGGAAGGCAGGGTTTCCTTGCTTCCCGAGTACCGCTCCACAGGAGCGATTGCATGTCACTCAGCAGACTTGGAGCTGCTTTTTCTAAATGTTTTTTGATTGAAGGCTCCTCCAGTGTCATGCTGACTGGTAATCCTCCTGCAGCATCCGGTCCTAGCAAGAGGATGTGTGTCTGCTTAACCTTTATGCAATATCAAGGAGATGCTTACAGCAGTACTATTGCTCTGTGCTATATACAGTACAGTGTAAATCTGGGGGTATGTTATTACACTGACCTGTAGAACATCATTGCTGCTCTACAGTTTCTTCTAAAAGTTCTGCTGCATTGATTTATTATTTTTTTTCCCAGTTGGAATTTTTTTCAGAAGACCAATTTTGGTAAATGAAGTGAAATTACTTTAGGCAGAGCGTCAAAACAAAGCGGTATATTTTAATGTCCTAACAAATAACAATTTTGTGGTCTGTAATGACTATGGGTTTCTGGTATCTTCTATGAACAGATTACAACTGCTTCCCTCAAATTCACCATTACTTTTCACCAGATAATGTGATCCCTCTTTATTTTTCCTAAGTCACTAAAATCGAAGCATTTCTCTAGTAATTTTCTTTCATATGCAGTGCTGTTGGTGAGTGTTATTCCTGGAACTGTAGTGCTGGTGCGTTTCAGTATTGACTATGAAAATGCAACAAGGTGGACATTTGAGTGTGAGCAAATGCCACAGTGCTTTGCATTTGTATATATGTATTTGTATCTGGGTCAGCATCAGCTGCTTTGTGAACACCTAATCATGTGCTGGGCAAATAAAAGGATTTTGCTAAGCTTGTAAACAAAAAATGGAGAGTAGCCATGTCGTATAAGGGGAAGGGGGGGAAGGTCTTCTGAAAGTGCATGTTGGCCATCTACTCGCATAAGCAGTGGCAGCACACACGTGCACACCAGCATTTTTATCTATCCTGGCTGAATTACCTATTTTTTTGCCTTTTCCTGAGGGTGGAGATGGGGCTTGGGCTTTGAGTTTTTAGAGCAGCAGCAAAGCATCCTGCTAAGCACTGGGGGCTGCTGTTCAACGCCGTCAGTTGTTTGTACCAGGGATTGCTCCTGCCATACTCGGAGCTGTTAGCTGAGGTAAAAATGAAGGAAGGATGTGATACTGCAGAAGTACGACTGACTGATAAAAAACTGAACTTGGGTATCAGTAAACAGATAGTAACTCATGTTAAGAGAAAATAACCAAACATAAACTCCCCAGGCTTTTATTTAGCTGTTTAATCTTAAAATAATTCTAGCTGTTCTCTGAAGACGTTGTAATGATCCCTGCCAGGCAAAAATGCAAATAAAGTGTTTAAAAAAAAAAAAGGAATAGAAGGAATTGAGAAAAAGACAAAACCAAAACATTATTATGTTTCCCGTTAAATGCCTGGACTTCTCATTGCCTTCAGTTATCATCACATTTCAAAGCGGACATGGTAAAACTAGGAAATGCTTGGAGAAGGGCAGCAATGTCTGCCAGGTGTGGAACCTGCAAGGAAGCACAGGATTGACTGGAACACTTCAGTATGATTTTTTACATGAAATAATGGCTAATATTGGAAAAGGAATGTTGTACTTAATAAAACAAGACCTAATGAAATTTCAAGTCAGGAGTTTCAAAACAAAGTATTTCTATTTTTTTCAGCCCAAATTAAAGTTGTGACATTCACCACAGCACAGTATTGTGCAGGACAAAGATATAAACAGGATTTCTGTAAATCCATGGAGAACAGAAGCACTGCAGGCTGGTAAACCTCTAGCACACTGAATCCCTAAGCCAGTGATTACTAGAAGCTGGGATGATTGGTAGAGTTCAGCAGGACTGATTTGTGCTCTTTCTAATTTGCTGCTACTTCTATTCCTTTGTAGCTTTCTTACTTTTAAGGGTCTGCAACTTGGCAGGATACTAGGCTGAAGGATCGCAGGGCTGAAATAATCTGCTTCTTGGATTCTTATGCAAAAGTGGAGGCATCTATACCTCTAGATAAGGCAAGTTGATAGTGGAGCTAACATACTCTGTCGAAGTACTGCCTTTTATTAAAGGAGCATATTCCTTTTCCATTTTAACTTTGACTTGGGTTGATGTTTCTTTTTAAACAGGTCCTGATTATTCCTTCTATCATTGTTTAGCCTTTTTTGTTTCTACCCCTTTGAAGTTTAGTTTTAAAGCTTAAAGCAAAATTAAGACTGCAGAACTTGATCCGGAATGATGCTCAATAGAGCTTGAAAAATGTGGAAGACTCTGATTTGTTCTTTTTTTATGAAAATTTCAAGAATTCTTTAAGGATTCAATTTCAGTAAAGTAACATAAAATGCATTTTTGAGTTACTATTCTTTTAAGTGATGTCTCAGTGCTTCCTGACTGGATAATAAAATCCTCTATTCAAAAAAGCTACATGGCAAAATAGCAAAAGCATCATCATCTTGTTGGTTTGCACTGTTTGATAATCCTCTTTGTTCTAGTGCTTTCTGCAGAGATTACATTTTGAGAGAAAGCGTTTTGCTTATGTTAATTATAGTGCTGGTGATTTGGGGAACTGACTGTGCCCATCCACCTCGATTATAAGGGATTAGGATTCTCTGAAGGCAGCTATTTGCAGAGCAGCAGAGGAAATGTGTTTGACTAAGCAGGAATATGGCCTACGTGGCATATTCCTGGGGACCACTACTGCAATGTGGTGTTATGTCCAGACACCTCTGGAGATGCTCAGGGTAAAAAGAGTGAAGCAAGATCATGGATCGTGACTCAGGTTAACATCTTGGGTTAATGGCAGGTCTGAGCATCCTTGGGAAGTCACTGCAGCAAACTTTGTTTTCAAACTGAATGGCTTTTCATCAAAACCAGATTTTATATTTTAACAAGTAAAATTTGCTTCATGAGGGTGTTGTAGGCCTAGAAGCACAAACTTCTTGGTAAAACTGGGGAGAGTGATCCAACCCAAAGCGAACTATAAACCGTCATGATTAAGCTTACTGATAGATTTTGGTAGACACTGGATTTTTAACTTGGTCCTTCAGTTCCATCAAATACATAGAAGCCTTTAGTATCTTGACTAATTTGAGGGCTAGTCAAAAGCAGCTCTTTTTTTATCCTTTTCATCTTCCATTGGAAAATATTCAGAGGTGTTGGTTTCCAACATTAAGGAAATGGTGTCAGCAGATATTGAAAATGATGAGAAGTCTGTGCCCAGATCTTGTAGTACAAGGGGTTTAAAAAAGTCACCGAGACTATCACAACAGGAGATGTGAGTGCTGAGTACTTTAGTGGATCTTAAGCTAAATTAGCTTCGTATATGGGAGTGGTACCACTTGAAAATCTTGCCACCCTTCAGGTATTAAATCTTTCTGGTTCTTTTTCTGAAGCATCTTCAGAACGTACGTCTGCCATTGATCTAGGTTATTTTGTTGGCTTCACAGAAGTGCTAAAGGTGAAGGGGATGAAGATGTTTGGTTGCGGTGTGTGGCTGAAGACAGATGTAACGTGTTCTATATCTTCTCAGTCCTCGTACCATGTTTCTAGCAATAGTTCCTGCTATTTTTTTTTGGACTCCCGTAGTTCTGGAAATTTTAGAAACTCTCTCTCTCACCCTTTCCTGTTAATTTTGAACTCTATAAGCTTTACGCTTGTCAAAAATTTCACTGAGTCTCTACCTCCTGCTTGAAATTTGGACTTTTTAAAATGCACGTGCTTTCTCCCAGGTTATAAAAATTTGTAGAGAGAAATTGCTGTTTCCTGTGTATAACAGCTCTATTTAATACTCTGACAATACAAAGCACTTCCATAACATGTTGCAGTCAGAGTTTTCAAAGCTCTTTAAAGTACTAATGAATAAGCTTATGGGGTAAGTAAGCCCTGTAAAGAGCACTATGTAATTAGGTAATGTTTTTGTCAGCAACACATTAAGAAAAATAACTCTGTAGCTGTCAGTTTTACAGGAAGTTTAATTAAGCTAGTTAATAAAGCAATTACCTGAACATGACGATGACTGCACTTAACTAATCAGAAAATGAAAATAAGGATGATCTTAAATTACAAAACATACCACCTCAATGACTAATGGTCCCTTCAAAGATGGAAAGGTACATTGGTATAATTATTATGCTTCTAATTAGGTACATTGTTGTTCTGCAAATTTTAATTAAATCATTGCGTGCTAATTAAGCCCATGATCATGTCTCTTTTTTTGTTTGAAAATGGAAAAATTACCTCCTGTTGTCATAACATTATGTAACACATTTGATATTAAGGGATGTGCAAGAGAAATAATTTTCCAAGAATCTGGAAATGGCAGAAAAAAAATAACCAACAGTGTCTTGTTATTTTGGTCAAAAGTGTGCAATATGAGTGGGCTGCTGTGTTTTAATTAGGAGTCGTCTGTATTCAAGACAAATCTTTGTTAGTGTCCAAGTGTTGAGGTGTCGATTACTTAGTGCAATGTGGTTTGGTTTTTCACAGTCCAACTATCAGCTGGATTCCCCATCCTCTGGGCCTGGGGTGCTGTTATCCAGCTGTGGTTTTATGCAGCCTTCCCTGTCGGTGGTTGGTCCCAGGGATGTCTCAGCCTTTCCTGATGGAAAACAAGATCCTCAGCAGAGGCTTAGCAAGCATTAAGACCTCTCCTGTCCTCAGTTAGATGATGATTTGGATTAAATTGTATGTTATCTTTTAGCTTTGTTTTGGTTTTTTTAAAGGAAAATTAAGGAAATGGAAAATTAAGGAAATGGAAGGTAGGAAAGACAGGAAAAGCAAGATGTGGCAGGACATGGTTAAAGAAATCCATGGCAAAGAAGTCATTCTTACGCGTTTGATCCCTGTACAAAGTTAAAGATTGTTGGTGGGTGGTACAAGAATATATTATTTTTTTTCTTATTCTCCTCCTCTTTTTCTTTATCTCCTAATTTTAATCTAGGAACTCAATTCTTTGCTCCAAGTTCAGAGTTTAGGCCTTGCATAGTCTATTGTGACTTGAAGACGTACATGATGAATGTGGTACATTATCCAGTGCTTCCAATAGCCTACGTTGGGAGGCTGGGCAATTCGTGTTTTCCTTGTTTGTGGTCTGGAAAGGTCTAAGCTCTATCCCTTAATAACATACTGGGAGAGCTACTTTGAAGTCATTCCCAACAAGGTAGATGTCCCCTCAGCCTGTTCTATGGGTCAGTGAGATTCAAGTCCTGTAATCCAAAAGCAACGTGAAGCTCTGATTGCGTAATCAAAACCTAAATAATAAACACTGTTGCTCAGAAAGCAAAACACGTAGAGCTCTGTACTGTACCTACTGCAGCTACAGAGGTGCTTGAAGCTGAAGTTGCAGCTGCTTGAAGCATGAGGTGAGTCCTGTTATCTATTGAAGCGCTGTTTATCCTAAAGACATCCTGTTTAGGGGGGGATAGGGGGGATATGTTTTGTTTTTTCTCTGTATGGTCTAAAGGAATGAGCAGAGAATCAGGAATAAGGTACAGCTTGATTCTTGTGTACTTTGTAATCCAGCTCAGTGTCCTAAAATAGCTTATGTCTAAGGGGTATTCTTGCTTATGCTCAAAGAATGACATGAATTTTTGGTCAATTAATGCACTCAAAAAATGGCTCTGTCTCCTATGTTCTTTCCAGTGCTGTCTCATAGTGGTGTTTTGGCAGCAAACAATCCAGGGTAAAGAAATCTGTGCTTTCCTGTGGCTGGGGTAACCTTTGTTAAATGGAGCTGGGAAGTCTGACTTTTGAACTCTGCTCAAATAACCATGCAGGTTCAGCAAATTCCTGAGCTTCCTTTCAAATCTTATTTACTTTTATGTTGAATTGGAGAAGCTTTTGCTTTTCAGTGGTGTCAGACAGTAAATTCAAAATCCCAAACATTGTATGTCCTAACAGGGAAAAACTAGGCCTGTGTGACCACCGATCCCTGCATTGTGGTTACTTCTGCAACAGCCTCCCAGCTAAATCCCATAAATATATATGTGTTTGCAGGACTTCTCACCTGGCACAGTATGAATTGTCAGGGCAGCTTAAATAGAAGCTTCTGCAGTGAATCAACAGATAAAGGAAAAACTGAAGAGCTCTGGGCAGTTTTTAGAGAGTAAGAGGTGCTTTGTCATATTGCCAGGCTTGAGGTTCTGTGAATGAATGAGAAATTTCTGGGGCCCAAGACATGATGTTCTTTGAGAGATTGTGCTTATTGCTATCCCTTTAGTCTTTGGGGAAAGAGTCTTCATTGACACAATTCTGCAAACATAGATTGGCTGGAAAAAAGTAAAAAAAACCTTCTTGAAACTTGTGAGGAATCCTCTTATTCAGAAGATAGTGATTGGTTTTTGTGAGAAACTGGCTATGTAAAACTCCATTAAAGTCACTGGTTGGCATTAGCAAGAGAAGGGGGTTGCTTTAGTTCTACTGGATGTGGGTGTTATCTTGTATCCTGCTTAAAGGCAGAGCAGAAATGTTGGAGGTGTTCTTGGGACAGCATTAGGTGGCTCACAACCTGTCTTTATTCTTCTTTGGTACAATTTCTTTTGAGAGATTAGTTAAAATTCCTCCCATTTCAGTTTCTACTGGGACCAGTAAGCAAAAGGCCCTGACAGAAAGCAAAATTTATCCCAAGTTGTACCTCTAAGTTTTAACAACTGTGGGTTTAGCAAGTTGGCCTAATTGGGGTATGGCAATGTTTATCTCCTTTCCCTAACCTTGCCTAGCAGGGAAAGGCTATTTTTAGTTTTTCTCCATATTCTAACATTGCTCAGTCCAAAGCAATTTGGCTTTGCACAGACTGGCTTCCTTGTGATTAACGTATTTTGTCAGTTTCTAAATCTGTTTTTTTGTTTTTTTGTTTTTTTTTTTAATTCCTGGATCTGTTATTTTACTATAGATGAGGCTTGTCAAAGTTGAATGTTTTAATTATCAAGTTAATTTCCCCCAGATTCTGTGGGCTTGTGATAAAATGTCTGTATTGGGCATCTTGCTGCAGGTGGTAATTCCATTCTGCATATTATTTTGGTAACTCGAATATATTCGAAAACAGTGCTCCAAATTCCCTTAAAAAAAGAAGTCAAAAGTCCTTCTCAATATGTAGCTGCAACAGTGATGTATAAATACCATGCTGGGAAATGCAGTATAAGAACCTGTGCAGAATAAAATAACCTTCAGATTTCCAACAAACACATGCCACTTCTGAGTGATGGGAAGAGATGAAATTTCAGGCAGCATAAGGTTCCTTTTCTTGGATCCAACTCCCTTAAATTTTTTACGAGCCAGTTTTCCCAAATGTCTCTGATATTGATACAGCTCTGTGAAGTGATGGAAAGAGCTTTTTGGTATTACATATGTGCAAGGTTTTGGTGTTGTCGTGCATTTCACCAGTGCTCACACAAGATAATAAACTCTAACTCAAAAGTACACTGTTGTGGAGTTTTCAAGCCTTTTTTTTTTCCTGTAATGGGTTCATTTTAATTGACTGGAATTCCATGGATAGGATTCATTTAAATGTATCTTTCTTAAATTGGATCTATTAATTTCATGTTTACCTGCTATGATTGTCCAGAGGACTCTTGGAGTTCTAGAGAACTCCAGAATAATTAGACCTGCCATATAATAATAATGCAGCCCCTCATGTTTGTCTGTCACTTGTTACAAAATAAAAAAAAAAAAAAAAAACTGTTATGAAGGGGGAGGTGAAGGATGGGCGGGTGAGGGATGAGTTGTACATGTCCAAAATACTCTTTGCCAAGGTATTGTCAAAAACAATTAGTATTTTGGGCATTTTGTTACAGCAGTTTGTAGCATTATAAAATAATTTAACGCAGATCCAAATGTCTTTCTAGTTTTGGTGTCTTGAGGGGGCTAGTTTTGCCATTCTAAATGGGGGGGGGGGGGAACACCTTGTTTCATGGGAACAGACTTTCTTTAGAGAGCAAAGACCAGTGCTGAGGAAGGGCAACTCATTGCAGGAAAAGTTTGTTCCCTATGCCTTTCTGATTTGCTCGCTCACACTTTTTTTTATTATTATTTTGGAGAGATGAAATGTCACTTATTTTTTTTTTTTTTTTTAATGTTTAGAATGTCACTGATTTTTCACCTTCCCATTTCCGAGCTCCTACAGCGTTGAAAACAATGTTTTTATTTAGACACCCAGGTAACTACTGCCAATAATTAGAAGTGTGAATATGTAACATTCCCAGTGTTGGCTGCTCGGTGTTCCAAAAACTCAGAAAAACAACTTTTCTTCTAGGCAGTGTTTTTAAATATATGTGCTGAAATCTTACTGAATTAAATGAGACTGCATGTCCTTAATGTCTTGAAAAATGAAGTTACGTGACCATCTTTAGTTTGAAAGATGTAAGCCTATAAGCCATGTTTTAGACAGCAGATTAACATCTTGGTTAGTTCTCTAGATCAATCAAAAAATGTGTGGGGAGGGTGTCCCCTGGTGCTGGTTTTTCTGTGGATGAATTGTTGGGTTTTTTTTTTCCCTCTTAATTCTACTTCCCAGATTGCATTAGATTTATAAACATGTCACCAGAGGTTACTTGCTTGGGCAAGTTGCCCTCAAGGAGAGAACATTAGATGCTGCTAAAAAAGAAAGTATAACTTGGGGCTCTTTCTTTCCGCATGTAGGGAAGAAGCCAGCACCGAATGACAGAAGACAATGTACTTTATTAATAAGCTTCTACATCAAAATTACAGCAGGTGCACAGGGAGGAAGAAGCAGCAAGTAGACTGTGCCTTGTGTACTTTGAATTACTGTG
Organism: Nycticryphes semicollaris; assembly: GCA_013400055.1. NCBI lineage: Eukaryota > Metazoa > Chordata > Aves > Charadriiformes > Rostratulidae > Nycticryphes > Nycticryphes semicollaris. The sequence goes on from VXBJ01000829.1 coordinate 820,812, forward strand.
TCAGTAATGATGGATGGAGCAAACAATAAAATTTGACCTGTCACGCTATGCTTATGAGGATATAAGCCATAAGGCATTTGTAATTGGCTTCAGCCAGCAATGTTAATGAAAGTGGATTGGAAAGCTAGATTATTTGAATGATACAGACTGTTTTACATTTTTAGTATTCAAAAGAAAAGGCTAGAAACTCAAAGGGACCGAATCTGTAAGGCTTGTTCTTTGTAAACTGTCTCTTGTCTGTTTATAATAGAGTAGGCAAAGGAATAGTTCTTAGATAACAGGTTCGTACTGTGTAGAATGAGTTATTTAAAATGATTCTGTGGGGCATAGTTTTTAAACAATGTGTGGGGGGTGCAGTGCACAGTTTCCATTAACAATAATGGGATTTATGTGTGTATCTTCTTTATATTATGCATTGTGCTCAAATGTGCCCCTATAGTGTAATTGGACTAGAAAGTGTTTCTTGGGGTTGACGTTATTCAGCAAGTTGTCAGTGGCATGAAGTGCACAGGTGACCACATTTTTCATATTTGAAAAAATCTGTGCAGTACAAAAGTACAAATATGGTTCTAAATAGTCCTGCACAAAATAATTGCATCATATTAAATGTATTTAGTTGGTGTTAGAAAGAAGGTCATGTTGCTATTATATATCTGGTATTGAGGAGATATTGTGATAGTTGCTGCAAGTAGAATGATAGGAGCATTTTCCAAAGAAAACATTTTATAGGAGAATATCAGTCTGAGCTCACAGTGTTTTCTTCAAAATGGCTTCTCTGAACTTTCACTAAATCTAAGGCAAAATTCAGAGGAACCTGTCTGGGCCCTGAAAACATTTGTGCCCTGGGCTGGAGATGCCAGAACTGCTCACTGATAACTTGCAGGTTGACAGTTCTTTCTGAGCAGAAAGGAAGGGCTACATTCTTCTTACTCTTTTTAAGTGAAGTGCCAGAATTCAGACAGAGTCCTCCAGATCTTCAAAACATGTTTCTAGAGGACTTTGCATTCTCCCTTCAAAGGCTGTCCATAGCTTCTTCTCCATTTTCCCCTCCCCGTACCTTCAGGTACTCCGCAATAAGGTCTTCACCCCATCTAACTAAAGAAAATGGCAAGAGGGAGTTTGGGTTATGGAGAGGACCAGGGAACATTCCAGTGATCTGCTGCAGAGAATGTGGAAGGTGGTTTGGAACTGATGATCTTGGTGTAGAGTCTGTGGGAAGGAGAAAGAACGCTGAGAATATTATAGTGGGTATGGGAAGATGCAGGGGCTGTAAATTCATAGAAAAATGGGACTTGTTTTCGCTGTTTGCAGAACAACTCTAAGCATACTGGGCCTGTGTCCAGTCACTGGCAAATAGATGATGCAGGTGGAGCTCTTTGATTCAGTGAGGGTTTTCCTCCAAGAGGTAACACTATGTAAAACAGAATCAAAGCTCAACTAGTTGCATTCCCCTTATCTGTGGTATTTTTTCATCACAGGTAAAAGCAAGCAGAGAAGAGTTTAAAGTCTGTGTACTAACACCCATTAGTTTCTGTTTCCATATAATTTGAACTACTCTCCAATGGTATCTACCTGTCTGTTAACCATTTTAATGTGCTACATATTGAAGTAAATATCCAGGGGGAAAGGATAACAGTCACAAATATAACATTCTTCTAGTTTGCTGTACTGTAATCCTAATAAGGGTAGCTTCTACTGAAGATATACTTTGGGGTTTTTTTTAGAAGAAAATTATATATATTTTGTTCCAAGTGTACAACAGTGGAGGATATTTTCTTGTTAATGCAAGTTTTGTCTTCCATTGTTGTTACCTGTTCAAATTGAGAAAAGAATGTGGAGTGGGTCATTTTAGGTCTAGCCAGCTGTACTCGCTTTTTCTTGCAGGAGATCTTCATGAAAAGGTTGGGAAATAAAGGAGAAAGGGAAGTTTTCTAGTTTAGATTTCAGTAATGCTGGTTGTGAGATCTTGGCATGAATTTCTGCAGATTGATAGAGCAGACTTCTCAAAAGAGTTTCAGTAACCTGCATTGTCAGGTCAAAGAAGACCCATTTTTATAAAAAAAAAAAAGGTGTAATTATTTGAGTGGGAGAGAGTGCTGAAATGTCTTTCATGGAAAAGTTTTCTCAGGTAGTATGGCAGGGTAAAGAGCCTTTTAAAAACTTCAGTGGCTGAATGGGTGACGGTGATGGCTTTCTTCAGTCAGTGGCATAGACATAGCATTATATTCATTTGCATTTCATGATGAGAGTGAGTTCAAAACCGCAAGACATTATTAATAGAAAAGCAGAGGCTTTCAGAAGGGAGATGACAGTGTTATTCAAGCTGTCCCTTCCAATTCCTGGGTAGGATAGAAAAGTCAGGAAAACCTTGTAGGATGCAGTTCTAATCTGGGGTTCTGCCCAGCCTTGCTGAGTTCTCCCTGCAGGACCTCTCCAAATAGATCTTGTGTCCTGGGGCAATACATGGCAGCAGCATGCAAATCCTCCCCACTTGATTGTGTGTCTTCTGCAGATTACATCCACCCCCATGTGAGCTCTGTGGTGGTGAACTGGAACTGCTGGTGCGGCTCAGTCAGCAGGGGAGTATTTCTGTTCTATTTCTGCCTCTCTCTCTTTCTCTCTGTGGCTGTGCACCACATGGTTCTCGACAATTGGCCTGCAGTCTTAATATTTTGTGTTGAGACATAGAATTTCTTTTCTCGCAGAGGTATAATCACATCGTGTAATGTATTTTGTCTGCCACCATGTACTGTTTTGGCTTTAGGTGAATTTTTACTACTTTTTTTTAAAAAAAAAAAAAAAACAACTTATTTTCTGTATTATTTGGCCTGTTTCTAGTTCCAGTTAGGGGGTAACTGAAGTGTTAGATTCATCCAGATAACTAGAGAGATGGGATCTGGCTTATTTTTTTAGTTCATCAGTAGCTCTGGCCTTCCCTCTCATGTGATAAAGCGCATCATTTCCCCAGCTTTCTCTCATCACCCTGACTTAGGATCACACAGCATAATGCCTGTTTAAAAAAAAAAAAAAAGAAAAGAAAAACCACCTCTTTCTGTTATGGCTGTAAATACTCTGAAGCAGCTGTCTTCCTCCATTGTGCTTAACGTGGAAAACAGATTTGAAGACTTGAAGTCCAAAGCTGAATTTCCTGTAGCAGCTCAAAAAGAAGAAATGACCTGTTCCAAACAGCACTGTGTGGGAGAGCAGGATGCTCTCCCTCCAGAGTACAGCTCCCTTCAGAGGCTGGGGGACCATGAGCAGATGCAGAGTTCTTTGCTGGGAAGCAGGCTGCTGGGAGAGCTCAAGACTTGCAGGTAGTACTACAGCACTTGCTCAAATGAAGGCCAAGTTTGTGTACCCGTTATGCTGGCATATTATTAGCACCCCATGTGTATTGGTACGAGCAGAGCACCTTTACATCCCAGCTTGCTCTCATTAAGGGAGCTGGTGCACAGACAGGGTCCGGGATAAATAAAGGTATTTGTGGACATTTGTCATACAGTTAAGAGTCCCCAACACCCATAATTGTGGCCATTTCACTGGGCTGCAGTGGAGACTTAGTTGGTTTTAGGTTTCTGTGTGTTTTAGGTTTTATGGTTTGGGGTTTTTGTTGATTTTTTTTTTTTTTTTTGGAAGGGGGGGGGATTGTTTTTTGGGTTTTTTTTTTTTTNTATGTGATCTGAGCAAACTTGGGTAGTTCAAAGTGTTGTTCTAGCATCAGCAGTTTGCAACTTTTCTTGGTTTCGTGATTGCTCACAGGACTGAAAGTTAAATGACAAATAGAATATTCTTCAAAATCTCAGCTTCTAAGAAAGACATGCTCCTCCAATGTCTAGGAATAGACACATAGCATCTGGTGTCACAACTGTGTGATATTATTTTGTGTTTCAGTGTCATTTGGAGTGTAGTTGCGATAAGAGGTTAGGGTCAACCCAAGGATGGAGGTAACCTTTACGTATTCATAGCCAGCAGTACCACATGGGAGTGAGAGAAACCTCCAGTGAAATAGACAATTTTTGCATTTCCTTTTAATATCCTATTTTTGTCCCCAGATAATTTAAATCTAAAATGAGCATATAATCACATGTTTTGCCTCTTAAACCAATGGCATCCTCAAACCTTTTTCAAGTATATTTTACCTCCATCCCCTGGTTAAAATTCAGTGCATAAATTACAACACATAAGAGTTCTTGACCCAGGTCACAATCAACAGCCTGTTCTTGTTTTTGTGGGCAACTTCTTTTTAATTTTGAGCTAACTATAATAGAGTTATAAATGGCAAATCACAAATAAAAAGGGTATAAATTGTTATTACTACTTGTAGCTGCCGGAATAACAAATAGAATTAATCAATGAGATTCATTATCTGTGGAAATGACATCATTACAAGGCAAAAGCAACACCAGGACTATCTATAGACTTCAATCAGAACATCTAAAAATACAAAACTGAGCTCTGCAGAAAGTAAAAAAATAATTAATTTCATTTGCAGGGGTTCTTACCAGGGATTGTGGATGCACTGTTTGAAAAAAAAAAAAAAAAACCCTGTCTTATTAAATACAAATTAGATTAGGTAAAGTGCTAAAAGCCTCCTGTAGATCAAGACTTCAACTTGTTAATGGACTTTTTTTCCCTCTTAACTACAGATTTTCCTGTTATTTTGGGAATATCTTGCCTTTCACACGCATGAAAGCGACTTGCTACAAATTACATTTTTAAGTCTGTGTGTAACGTTCCCAAGAGAGGTGTGTCAGAGGCACCTGCCACCCAGTGGGGCTAAACGATGTAAGGTACAGTGTGAAGCTTGAAGACTGAAGGCTTCTACAGATCATACATAACCAATTTAAATTTTAGGGAGACTGAATTGAAAGGCTGTTTCAGTTAATGCACTGCACTAGGCTGGAACACGGTGTGTTTTGTGCTGGATGCCAAACCTGGGACTGTAGGATGCACATCACGACCAAATTCTCTGAAGTTGGTATCAAAAGCCTTTCAGTTAAAACGAACAAATAAGGAGTAGAAAATAACCAGCAAAAGCCTCTGTAAGGAAAATGGCAGAGGAATGCTGGCCTGTACAGAGACCTCTCTGTATTTTCAAAACTAAAATCTGTCATCATAGAGCCTGCATAGGAGGGTTAGTATCAGAAGTGTGTTTTATTACTTAAATATATCTTGCACAGGCAACACTGAGCAAAGAAAACCCTTTTGAGTTATATAACTCTTTGATGGGATGCCATAAGGTCTTTCATTCTAAGCCAGTAAATTCCAGAGCAGTAATTTAAAGACTACGCGTTTCCTTCAATCTAAAAGCATGTTCTAAATCTTGCTGTATTTAGTTTGAGCGCTTGCCTGATGTTCCTGACTTTTTCTTTCCAGACTGCGAGTTACATCCCCTGCAGGCTCTGACGTACCTTTTGCCTAATGTAAGACTACTTGCCCAGGAGTAGGCACTGGGAGCCAAAGTAAGCCCAAATGTCAATATGGGCTTAATAGAGAACTGGGTGAAGGCTTGTTCTCCTGTAGGATGAACGATGGATGATGTGGTGGAAAGGGATGTGTCAACAACAATATGTACAGGTGATGTGCTTCCAGTGGGATGTTAGTTTTACCTGCCATAAGTTGCCAGTAATGCTAATTAGAATCATAGAATCATTCAGGTTGGAAAAGACCCCTGGGAGTCCAACCACCAACCTCTACAAAGTTCTCCCCTACACCATATCCCCCAACACCACATCTAAATGACTCTGAAACACATCCAGGAATGGGGACTCAACCACCTCCCTGGGCAGCCTATTCCAGTGTCTGAACACTTTTTTCGTGAAGAATTCTTTCCTAATGTCTAGTCTAAACCTACCCTGTTGCAGCCTGAAGCCATTCCCTCTTGTTCTGTCACTGATTCCCTGTGAGAAGAGACCAGCACCAACCTCTCTACAATGCCCTTCCAAGTAGCTGTAGAGAGTGATGAGGCCTTCCCCTCATCCCCTCAAACTAAACAGTCCCAGCTCCTTCTGTCGCTCTTTGTAAGACTTGTTCTCCAGGCCCTTCACCAGCTCTGTTGCCCTCCTCTGTACTTGCTCCAACACCCCAAGATCTCTCTTGTGTTGAGGTGCCCAGAACTGGACACAATACTCAAGGTGTGGCCTCACCAACGCTGAGTACTGAGGGACAATCACAACCTTACTTCTGCTGGTCGTGCTATTTCTAATAGAATAATTCAACAAACTTTAACTGGTTACTCTTGCCAGACACTGGGGTTGTCATTTCATCTGTGCACTGGAGATAGGGGAGTCACAGTCAACATTTTGGGTCTTCACGTGCAAATTATGTTCAGCTTTGATAGGATATCAGTGCTTTTGATAAAACTACCCTGTAGATGCTGGTGCTTAACATGGGGGTTAGATGGGGATGCTTCAGTCTTCAAAGATGTTTGTCTACTTTATTTTCAGCAGTAATTTTACTTATAGGAGATACTGAATCCAGTCTTGCAGCTCTAAATGTTCCTACTGATGTCAAAAGACACGGGCTGCAGGTTGAGAGCAGTTAACTGTTATTGTCCTCACTGCTCTATACGGTCCTAAGAAATAGATTCTATAAAAAGAAAAAGAAGCTGTTCCCTGGGAAATTGAAATGGGGCCTGTAAAGATTAATTCGGAATGCTTTTATGAAGCGAGAATATTGTGAGCTCATATGGTCATATGCAGAGATAGCTTTTGGTATGAAATATTAGATAAATATTAGATTAAGAAAATGAATAATGCATAAATTGATGGCTGTAACTACAGGTTAGGATTAAGGAGAAGAGATAGATGTATTCAATCTGCAGAAAACTGCTTCAATCTGAGCTTGAAGGCTCACAGCATCAAAAAACCATAATAACAGGAGATGTTCCTTGCTGTTGTTTAATTAGCTCTGTGCAATTAGCGAGAAAGGTGGACAGGATTTTTAGGGCACAAAGGCCATTGGTTGGGACCAAAAACTGATACTCCAAAGCTCTACACCACTACGAGGGTCATGCTGTGATCCCAGGGGTATTTGCCATACATTTACTCTCTGATATAGAAATACAGCCTAATGCCTGATAAGAAGTTTGTTAGATTTTATAGTCGGCTTTCTCAGATTATTCAATAGAAAATTATGAATAATACATGGGTCCAGATGATGTGATATCTGGAATTCAGGAATGAAAGGATAAACTCCTGAAGACTTACAGGTGAGAGAGAATCATATTTTTACTGTGATAAATTCAGCATTATCATTATCTAAATTTCATCTCGCTTTCTTCTCTTTGTTCAGTATATTTTTATTCGAGCAGTTTTCAGACCTAAATCATAACTGGAAAATAGTAGGGGGTCATTTTTGAGCAGCACCTGAGCTAATCTGTGACTAAAGTACGGTGGTTTTATTAGTTGGAAAAAAACAAGTGAGAAAAATTATTCATTTACCTCCTTGTGGCAACCTACAGGTTGATGCAACAGAATATCTGAATGGGAGTCAGCAATAGTTTCCTGCTATTTCAGCCTTAAATTTTCTCATCAGTTTTGTTGTTCTATTAGTTTATCTTACAGCACTTATTTTCTGTAAGTATTTAGTTATCGGAAAGTTTCTTCTTCTCTTTTCCTTGTATCGATCCTGAGAACTGATTTAGAATGTAGTATTTGTTATTTCCATCTTAGTGGATCCAAAAGCCTTTTTAATGAAATGTTTTTCTTTTGATGCACTACCATAAACTTTGAGACCCCACACAATTGAATGAGACCCCACACAAACCCAGAATGTGAAAGTTTTGAATAAGCCCAGTGATTTCCAAATAACTGCAGGGAAGGCCATGAAATTCTGTAGAAATGGCTTAGAAAAGAAGCTTTATTCATTATCACTGATTATCTCTACATTGACAGGGTGAGTGAAACTCAGTCCATCAGTGTCTAAAACTTTATCATCTAATTCTTCTTAGATGTGTGATTTTGATACCAAAGTCACCCTGTGTGACTTTGGTATCAAATCTTACAGTTTACTGGTAAATTGAGTGACCCACTTAAGGATACCTTTCGAACAGAATCTGAGATGTGAGCTGCCACTGAAACTCCAGTATCTTCTTCCCTTGGGCAAAAACTCTCAAGACTTAAGTATATGCTGTGCTTTCAGGGTGGCAGATTACTCTCTGGGATTTATTGCTTTGTTAATATGCTCAAGACATCATCTTTCACTCTGTGAGAGCTGAGAGCGCTGTCTGGATCTCTCTGCTCACTGTTCATCTCTGGCACTCTTGTTTGACGTCTTTGACTTTGGGCTGTATCCAGGGTTTGGGAAGAGACTCGTTTGCCACCTCCCAAAATGTGATATTCTCTTGGCCTTGTATTTCCTCTGTACTGTCAGTCACTTTCGTGCTGCTGATCAGCTCTGGGATACCACTGCTAGAAATTTAAGAAGCCAATCCTTTGACTTCACAGGCTCTTTCTGGATGCACTGTTTAAGTTTGTCTGTTTATTAACTTTAATTTCATCTCTGTATCCGTGATTTTTGGGAAAGTAACAAGAAAGGAAAGGTCCTTTCCTATTTCTTCTTTCCTCTAATTAGCTGATCCCCTTGTTTTTTGTGCTTTATTTCCCACTTTACCTTCAGTGGAGAGCCCTGCTGTCTCCATAGATGGAGCTCTCTGCACAGGCACTGCCCCTGCCTCTCCGGAGCTGTGCTAAGCAAACAGTCACCTTCCCTGGTGCTAGACTCGCTTTGGAAAAATCACCCCCACTTTTTTCCATGGCTCAGCACTCTGCCTTATCAATGCATTTTATAATACAGGCTTTGATATTTAATAGCCAAAAGCCTCCTGGTGACTGAGCATCATCTTTGTTTTGGGAGTGGGGAGGAGGCGGTGGGATGAGCTGAGCAGTCATGCATCGTTACACAGAGAATGGCGTGTGGATATAAAAAGCAAGAAGGTATGAAGGCAAAAAGCATTTTCTTGAGCTTATCCGGGAGGCTAGGAAGGAAAGCCAGTTGTATAATTCATGTTAGGTGCCCTTGCTGCTGATCGTGAATTTAGTCTCGATCTTGGCAAATCAGTCACACTTAGAGAGTGACAAGGAAATGTAGTGCTGGTGACAGCCTGTATTGCAGAGATTTTTAAGGTCTTGGCTAGAACACAGTGCTAGCCCAAAATACAGGCTCAAGGCCTCACTAGACAGGCATTCCTGTCAGGGGCAATTGTGACAATCTAATCTTTCTTAAATTAAATGTTTTTCTACCCAGGGAGTTGTGCAAATCAGTCATGCTCCCTCAGTTTCCAGCCATCGGGCTATGCCCTGCTTGGGGGATAGGTTTCCCTAGTGATCCTCGGGGCTGCATTTGGCTTCTGCACGCTGCTGTCATCCTTCAGCATTGCTCTGACAGCACAGTTCACCCACTGTTGTTTCATTTTTAAACAGAATGATCCAGATCATGTCCCTTCCTCAGCACCTTGATGAGGGGAAACTTTCCCGTTGAGATGAGGCAACCTAGGAGAATGTTTCAGGGCAGTAAGGCTTTACCCATCTGGCTGGTCAGGCTGGGGTCAGAATGAGAAGGGACTAATGCCTTTCCCAAGGGATGGAGGCCAGTCCTCACTGATTTATCAAATTCTTCCCCTTGGAAGCAAGCACTCAGACGCCCGAGCCATGCTATCCAGGGCAAGGGAGCAGGTGCTACAAAAAAAGACAAACTCTACTGTCTCTTAAGTGTATTGCTTTAAATCAACACAGTGACTTTTCATTTCAGTGTCTTCTGATAGTACCTTCAGACAGTGTAGTAAATAGCGGCAATTAAAAAATATACATTATTTTCAGCACTTTAATGCAATTATTTTTCCAGTGTATGTACATAGGCACCCTATTGATTGTGTGAGTTAATGAACAGATAAAGTAATTCATACTGTATCCTTCTGTCTTCAAGGGTGTTCACTATTCGCTCATCAAAATCCTCAGTCTTTGTAATCATAGAATCATAGAATGGTTTGGCTTGGAAGGGACCTTAAAGATCATCTTGTTCCAAGTGACAGTGATGAAGAAGAAAAATGCTGCTGCTAAAATGACATTTGAAACTTCAAATGCTAAAGATGGTCCTTCCAGCATTGGCTCAAAGGATAGGGGACTAGTCTGTAAAGAGCGTGGCAAACATGTAGATACCCAGCCTGAGAACTTAGTGTCTGTTAAAGGCATTAAATGTCTACAGCTTGAGCAGATGAAATCCCCTTTGAGTGTTAACCCCACAAATGTAGTGAGTCACTGTGAGTGTTAATGATGTAGCGAAATGACTGCAACAGTCATCAGTTGAATTAACCTCACTCTTACTGGTTCTGCAGAGAGATAGACCTTTCCAAATCCAGCTGAGAAAAGAGACCATTGTAGTGTCTGTCCAAGGCATGTTTCACTGTTTGGCCAATGCTGCCTCTAGAGCCCAATTTTTCCAGCCTCTTTGAGCAGGGACTTAACTCTGTGCTTGGAGTTTCAGTTGTAAAAGCAGGACTTGAGCAAAGATACTTCAAATTCCTTGCATTTCAGAGGTGCCATCCTCTGGACAACTCGGATACTGTGACAGAAACTACATGCAGCTCTTTTCCAACTGTAAGAAATGGTTTCGAGGCTTAATGTTGAAGTATTCTGGAATCTGGTTCCAAAAAAAGCAGTCATCTTTAACTTCTAATTTGGTGAAGCTTCAGCAGTAATTTACAATATTATTATTCCAGTCTGAAGGAAGTATGATGTATTACCATTTAGAAGGGTAATCGTGAGTTCTTCTGTGGACAAGCAGGAATGCCTCAGGCCTGGGAGCGGGGGGTGAAAGGGAGGTTTTTTCTAGACCATGACAGCAGCGTGAAATGCTGCAATCAGCCTTCAGTTCAGCTTTTGGAACTGATGTAACATTTGTGTAAATGTTGTAATTCTGTGGAATAGCTTTTTATTAAAGGAAGTAAAACAAAATTATATATATATATATGAAAAGATCTCTTGCTGATGAAAACAGTTCAACTGTCAAAGTCATGTAACTGGTTATTTGTTACTATTTGAAAGATATTTATCTTGTGATGAAGATATTATCTTGTGATTCTTGAGCTATTTGTATTTCAAGAAAAAATTAATCTTAGCCTAATGCCCTGAATTCCCTTCAAAAGTATAAATGTGTTTGCGAAACATTTTGCTTGTATTTTTGAAGCATGTAAATGTGACTTCAAGCTGCAGTTTTATTTAGACTTCTACGGTGGCAAGCTTTAATAGGGATGCCCTTGTATTCTGTTTTCAGTCCTGTAATATTACACAAAAGCTAGAATAGTTGGTGTTTTCCAATTCAAAGGGTCTGCTAATATTTATGAGGTCATTGTATATCTCATCACAGGAAAACTTCTAAACTTTTTTTTAAGCTTCTGGAGTCTTGGGGTTATTTGATGTATAACATCTAAGTGTTAATAATAATTTTCACTCATTCTCCAATATAAATTCATCGAGAATAATATATATATATGCCACAAACCTCATCTGCACAGTGCCTAGCCCTAGAATTGGGAATATATTAAACCCAAGAATTAGTAAATTTGTCCAAACCATATGCTATCTTCTGCCATTCTTCCCATATGCGTTGGTTGATTTATGTTTTCAAGCAAGCATTGGATTCTGCCAGGTGGTCTGTGGGCATCTGACATGAGGTCCATGAACTACTTTGCTTGGTATAGGGTCTGTGAACCACTTTGCATGGTCAAGAAGGGTATGTAAGGAAAGCAAAGCCATTTTCAGAAGTGTAAAAGTCGTGCTACAGTGGACTGCATTTTTAGGAGACAGTAAATAATCGAAAGTTTGAAGGCCCTCTGTACTAGAGTATATGTTCAGTACTCTAATCTGGTTAATTGGGTCTTGTCATCTCTCTAGATATAAATATCATTGCTCCCTTCATACAACCCATTATATTGTGTGCTGGTGCAGAGTATTTGATATTTCCTGCTGCAGAATTGGCTGCACTTGAGCGGCAGTACGCATTTATACTCTTATAAATGCATAGGACTTTTACCCTTTTGTAGATGAAAGGAGCCATATAAATGGTAATTTCAATGCATAATTGTCTTACTGAATATGTTTCAAAAACTATTTAGTAGGATAGATGTAGTACATCAATACCAGTCAATTAAACTCTTCTGAGATCTTTTTTTGAGGATTAACAAATATTCCGTTAGCTTCCTGGTGTTTCTAGAACATAGAATATTTCTCTCTCAAAACCTACCAGAATATAAATGTTCTTGCCCAAGATCACAACAATTTCTCACCAGAAATAACCACAAGGTTATAAACTTTCTTGAGAAATTTAGCACCTTGACCTATGATAAGCATGAGGGTAGGAACAGTGTATAATAATTGTAGCTTTTATTTAGGAGGGATGCATTCTGTAGAATAGACTATTAGAATAGTAAAAATATGTCAACTTTGGAGGAGGTTCTTGAAGCCTTTAGATTTCTCCAGGGTCCATGACCTTTTCTGCTCCTCTAAGGATAAACGCTGAAGCTATTCGAATAATCTTGCTGTTGAATTCACTGAAGTAGCAAAGCTGTAATCAAACCTGTGTTTCAAGCTAGAATTTTGTGTTTCTTGTTATGAACTTCATTAAAACAGAAGGGGTTTTGGTTTTTTTTTTTTGGATAAGCATTTGTCATCTCTGTCAGATTTCTCAAAGAACACGTTGAATTAACAAGATACGTTTAATGCAGTCTTGACAGAAAGGTTAATGAGAATTCAGAAGGTGGCAGAGAAATAATAGGTAGTGCTCCAGGTGAAAACTACAAGGAACCAGAATAAGTTGTAATTCAGCCTATTTTAAATGGAGGTATTTATTTGTTTTACTGTGACTGTAACTAACAATGTTTTAAGCAATTTTCCTCTTGAGTAATACTCTCTACTGTTTGTCAGTTCATACTGCAGTGGGATCTAGAATGGAGGTGTCCACTCAGCTGAATTATTTTGCTAAAAAAATGTGTTTGAGATGGGGTGTTCTGCTCTGTGTACTTCAAAGGGAAAAGAATTTGTGTGTCTGCCTCGTTCAGACTCTGTAGGGTCAATGTTGTGGGGTTGAGAAAAGCAGAGGGAAAAGTGGAAATGAAGGCAAATGTTGCATCAGTCACATCCTGATGAGGGTGGGTGCTATGCTCTGTGGCCATGTGGCTTTCTGCCCCTAGTGAGCTGGCCTTGGTTACTCAGAGGACTGGGAAGGAGCCACGGGACAGTGAGGCATGTGGCTTCCTCGCGCTTAACAATGACACCAGCAACACCTGCATATTGATGTAGCTTATGGAAAACGCTACAAAGTTCTTGGGCCTCCCTCTAAGACTGCCACATTTTCCATTGAAGGGGATGATCAGAGCATAAAGCTACTAAGTTTGAGTAGTTTTCTGTTTTTGAGCTGCTCTGTGTCTGGTTGAGAGTTTGCCCTGTGCAATGAACACTTTTGCATTGAGCAGGAAACACCCTTGAAGAGAAGTCAGCAGTAAGTAAGGATTGCAAATACGGTATTTGCTCTTTTTGGGAAAGCTACCAATCTTGATGATGGTAATCACAGGGCTCCTTTTTTAACTTGATTAGAATCACAGTTGTGACTGCCAAATCAAACAAATTGGCATGTGACGGTCGGAACTGAAAAACCCATCAATTACACACACTTCTCCGTCTACAGTTAACTTTGCACTAAGGACAGCCTGATTACTTTGGCTGTTAGTTCAGCTTGTCTGTTGTGCATTTTATGTGTAAAGCCAATATTATTTTTAAAATCCTCCTTTCTGCAGCCAAAGTCAAAATAGGAGAAAATTCTGTTATTTACATTATGAATCATCTACCAAAGTTCAAGTGTTGGAAGTTATGCTCTTGAGAGGAAGAGGAAATGAGTAAATCTTAGAGTTTATTGTGCCAACTCATAGCTAATTACACAAGCTTAAATAAGTGTCATTTGCACTGATCTAGTTACTTTGTTCTAAGCTCAATGCCTGCATTCAGTTAAAATGTAAAATTCCTTGTTCCAGTATCCGGACTATGTGATGCAAGGGTTGTAAAACAATGGGATTATTTGTTTCTGGGTAACTTGCTTGTAAAAGACTTGTATTCCAGAATCTTTTCCCTTTATATGTGGTCAGAAGATGCACCAATGCTTGAGGTGTTTGGAAGGTGTGATTGTAAACATTCTGACCTTCCTGAGAGGTGTCAGCCTCCTAGCACAGAAAAATGACTGTATTTTTTTTCAGTTTCAGAATTCATATTTTGAGCCTTTACCAGCAAACAGCTTATTTGAGTTACTTAAAACATCAAAGAAGGTGTTTCTTGGCTTGGGTGCGTCTTTAATTTAAAGCAGATTTATTAAAGGCCAAAACTGGATAATACTGCAAAAGGATTAGCTGTGGTTACTTGATTTCTGAGCAAACAGACTAATTCTGCTCTCTTTGTCTGGGTGTCTTTCACAGAGAGTCCATTCACTATGCACTGAACAAGGCCTAGGGTTTGGGGGTTTTGTTTGTGGTTTTTTTTTTTTTTTAATGTTTTGTTGTTTCTATTGTCATCTACAGAAATCAGAAGCGTTGCTGAAAGCTTTAACTTCAAAGCTGAAAGCAGCTTACTCTTCACTGGTTGCTATGTTCTGAAATACTTTCCTGAAGCTTCTGTGCTAGTAACTGCCAAATATTTTGTTTCAGCACTTTTTAGCATTGGAGCTTTCAGTTTGGCTTTTGTTTTGATTAATTCTTCACAAAATAAAAATTCTGAGAAGTCAATTAAAAAATAGATTGGCGTTCTTAGTACTTAAATCTTATTGCTGTTCTAAAAGCAATCAGAGCAGTGGTACTGCAGAATGCTGTTTATTTTCTGTTAGTACTTTAACTTCAGATTTGCTCTGTCTGTAAAGAACAGAAAAGCCGCCTCTGAGATCTGGAAGTTTACTTGATGCTGTACATCTCCATACATCAGTATCAAGGAATGAACACTGCCTGGGCCACATCATGGTCAGACAAACCTGGGCAAGCTGGTTGTGAAATAGTTAATCTAATAGATTTGATGGGAAAGGAATGGGGTAACTATATTCTGTAGAAATGGATTGGTCTCCTGGAATTTATTATTAGTGGTGTTGTTTGGGAACAGAATATATCAGACTGAACTCTCCCATGGAAGGACAAAGCTTGGCTAGAAAAGGATGGCACACCATTTGAAAACCAAGTACGCATGCTGTAAAAGCTCATGTTTCCACTTTTACAGAGGCACTTTGGGACTTGGTTGTGTGTTTGGCATATGACTGGTAGTACAGGTGAATTACTGTGTCTGGTAATAAAAAAGTAGACTTCAGTAGTAGAATTAAAAAAAAAAAAAAGCTTTAGCTGCTCAATTCATCATGTGTTGTCAAGCAAGCCAAGGTGGTCTTTCAGTGTATCTGTATCCTTTTACCTCCAGTATTTATTTTTTTTCTTATTCTAGAAACAACAGTACAGTGAGTTTTAAAAAATCATTGCTAGCTAAGGATGTATGAACTTAGAAGCCCAGAGTGCAGCACCTGGCCTGACCATTCCCTCAGCCTCTACTGGAAGCTCCCCAGACCCTTGTCCACATGGGCTCTGAGATGATGCCAGATACTTTCTACTTCTCTCCAATACTTTTGTAACACAAGCCCTGGGAAGCACGAATGTGCTGGTTTAAGTATTTCTCTCCTACAACTTGTGGTTTGGTTGATAGAGAAAGAATAGACAGCAGAAAATAAATTCAATAGGCTAATTCACCAGTGTTTCAAAAGGGAAAACAGGTGCAGTAGCAACTTCTTTTTTTCAATTTTCATTTGCAAAAATACATATGTCAGAGGATTAAAATATACTTTAGACCTATTCTCAGCCTGTAGAGCTGTAGCGGTCAAAATCTCATCCCTAATAACATGCTGTCAAATGCATCAGACACCTTAAAGTAACTGGAATACAGTACTAAGTACAGAACCCTCCCCTAATGCCAATACCCAGTTCTTTACTTTAAGTTCCTTATGTGCTGCACTTCTACAGATGACATGACTTCACAGTTACTGGTTGATGGGGAGAGTTGGTTGGGAGATTTCTTGAGATGCTACAATATTGCCATCATACCAGTTGCATTAAAACCTCAAGGGAACATGTCTACTCTTTATAGTTGTCACCAGATGCTGGATTTTTGCCCAGGTATGGACAGATGGATGGGAGAATGACAGAGTAGATGGAGCATTGCCTCATCTGAAATCTAGATTGATGCAGTTGCATGGCGTAGGTAAATTGCTGTGTTTAAGATGTCATTGCTGGGTGGAAACCCTGGCCTTGGGGATCTGAATGTCTTGCATTGCCTTCCCTCTGCCATATGTAGGCAGCCATTTAGCTGGTAAGTGGAATATCTGTATGTACATAGAGCCACAGATCGTTACCTCTTGATTATGTTCACGTTATCTGATGTGCTGTCTCTATGAGAGAAATTAAATTGCCTTTAGTAATTTGAAGCGAGTAAAAATGACAAATCATCATTCTCATGTGATCAGTAAATGGCTACAGAATGAGAATGCATCTCAATTACATGGCAAGTACATTTCAAGCAGCATCGATCGTTCCAAATCTCCAATTGCTTTCCTGTGATTTTCTTTACTTTTAAATTAAGATGGCTTTGGTCTATTAAAAAAAAAAAAATTAAGTAGCTTCTTTCCACTTTGAATAATGCTATTAGCTATGAACTCTCAGCTCATAATTACAAAGAGTTAAATAGAGAATGATTTCATAGAGACAAAAGCAATATAATAGATACAGAAAGGAAAGAAAACAAATGCGGTAGGAAAGTGATTTTTAAAGTCCACATCTTGGGATGTGGCAGGCTAGTGTACTGGAAAACAAAAACTCCCATGTGCAGCTAGAAAATGGTTATCATTAGTGAGCTATAATGCAAATCCTGCAGGAAGAAAAAGGAGTAGACATTTAGCAACAGGAAATGCTTTTATATATGAATATAGAATATGTGCTATGAGAACTTTTTTTTTTACTTTTTTTTTTTTAAAATAAGACAGCACCGCTGCCTAAATTTGCATTTGGATTCTGATCCTGCAAATATTCCTGACTAGAGAATTAGCATCTCCAAAGACAGTTCATAGCAGTAATTACCAGGCACAGCACATGATTATGCCATACAATGAAGCATCCTGCAGACATCCCCAGGTTAGTGCCAACCTGCGGCAGCGAGTCCCTGTGTGGGAGGAGGCTCAGGTGCAGAGCTGCCCCTTGGGGGATGGGGGACTTCTCATCATCTCCTTGGCTCTTGCAGTTGTGCACAAGGAGCAGCTCACATAGCCTGGGGGGTGGGCATGACTTTGGTTCTCGAAACCGACCTGTAGAGTCACCAAAATGAAACCATAGGCTGAAGCCCAGATTTCAAGTCTAAGAATGTGACTGTGCTGGGGAGAGGACAAGCGTCCTCGTTGTAGCTGTTGCGTGATAACTAACAGGAGGCAAAATCAGAGGAGAAGCATGGTAGTTTGCAGATTTAACACAGACTGGTACTTTGTGTTAAATCTCAGGGAGGAGGAGGGATGGGTGTCCCGTCCCTATTCTGACTTGGCCATTCATACTGATAGAAGTGTTCTGTCTTCATTTGACTTTAAGCTTGTGTAAGTCGCTTCAGCCAGTGAAGGAAAAATCAAAATCAGCATTGTACAAATGTTTTCATTCATGAATTGACTCTTCTGTGTCAAGTTCCAGTCCTGCTTGGCCCCTGCTATGTCAGTAAGCACCTGAATTTCTTATAGAATGATAAAGCAACTGAGAGATGCCCCCACACACACCTTGGCCTAGGTGTTTCCAGAACCGGCCTCTGAATTACAAACAACTAAAAACAAACTTACTTTCAATATGACATGCTACATTTTGGTGCCTAGAGCTATTTTCTTGTTTGTTCATAAAAAGGCAACCATTTGTTTTCATTGTTACCCTGCAACAACAACTGGTACTTTGAATGTCCTCTGCCTCCTGTATCCAGTGCTGAGACCTTATATGCTGTATCAGCTAGCTGATGCA
This sequence comes from Nycticryphes semicollaris, assembly GCA_013400055.1. NCBI lineage: Eukaryota > Metazoa > Chordata > Aves > Charadriiformes > Rostratulidae > Nycticryphes > Nycticryphes semicollaris. The sequence continues at coordinate 838,858 of VXBJ01000829.1, forward strand.
ATTAACTGCATTTTTAAAAATTCCTGCTTCATGTTGTACTGATTGTCAGATATTTCTCAGGGCAATTTGTTGTGTATTAAAAAAATTTTGTACTTAAATGGTCTGTCCAGAAATCCCCAAATGAGCTGATTTTGCCCTGTCCGTAAGGGCAGCTTGCAGTAGCACAAGTACATGATGATTTCCTTGGTTTGCAGCCCTGCCATTCAAACACTGAAATGGCTCAACATGCCTATAAGCAGTCACCTTAAGTCTTCAGATATTAGTCAGCTTGGGAAATAACTCATTTTTTTTTTTTTTCCTTTTTCTTCTCTGGGTAGTTTTAACAAGCAGGGCGACATTTAAACAAAAAATTTTTGGCTAGTTTTGATTCTAATTACAAAGATGAAAGATCATTTAGAAACAAATAAATGCCATAATATTTGGGAGTAGAGCTGAGTTTGCTTCCACATTCTGGTTGCAGTGTGGATGGATGCTTTGCTCCAGAGTCATTGCCTGGGGAGTCCTTCCAGCTGCCTAGTCATCACGCCTGCCCCACAGCTCTGCCCCGCTCCTTTCCTCTCCTTCTTCTGGCTGTGGTGTGTAGGATTTGCAACCCACGGTCACAGGCTCTCTTTTAAGGATCTTTCACACACGAATTTGAAAGCAAGGAAGGAGCGTAACCCTTCTCAGGAGCAGAGCAGACCCTCTGCTGATGTTCCTCACGTAGGTAGTCCGGCTTTTTGTTTTTTAAAACAACTTTTTGACTGCAACTGATGAAAATAAGGAGCCCCTTTTTGCTGAGTAGTTGAAACCTATCTTTAATTAGAATTGTGCAACTCTCTATAGTGTGGAGCCACAAAATATGCTATTAATGTCATACTGAACTGCATGATAGCTGTCTCTTACAATTTAGCTCACTCTTTTCCAGAGTCCAGGCCAGGAACTGGGTGCCTCTTCCTGTAAAATGAACCTGCTGTCCTTCTAGTTGTTCTGAAATTGGTTGTTTATACTTATGTTGTAAGAGTCAAAGTCATGTAACTTAATCTATGTGGATGGGACATAATCCCTAAAAAAAAAAAAAAAACAACCAAAATCAGTTGAAAAATTTAAAATTTAAAAAGTAGTGTTACACTTTTAAAATCTGCAAATCGACAAGCTTAATTTTCAGGACCTGAGCCATGTGCTTAGAGCATCTGCCGTTGGCAACGTTAATGATGTGACCTCCTGACTTACGAAGAGTGGTATTTCAAGATTGCCCAGGTCTCATGCTTTCACTCCACTCCACAGTTAATTTTACCCTGAGGGCAAAGTCCTGCAGCTCTCCCTCATTAGAGCTGCAGGATTGCAGAGGGCAGAGCTGTGGAGTGTGGAGAAATTTGTGGTCCTCAGAGCTTCAGAGCTTTGCTGCATGAGACCTTTTGGCATTAATGCATTCAGCTACGCAAATCTGTTCAGCCTATTTAATATCAGTGCCTTGGAACCTGGGTCACTTTTTCTTGACCCAGCAACTGTAAGCTGTACTCTTTTTATTTCTCTCTTTTTTTTTTTTTTTTTCTCTCTTTTTTTTTTTTTTTTTTTTTTTTTTTTTTTTTTTTTTTTTTCCCTTTCTGGCAGATGATGAACCACTTGGCTGACAGGCAAGTGTGCAACGAGAGACTTTCTCAAATACTTGTTGTTTACCTGGGATATAATAAGGTCCTTCCTGTCATTTCTTGCAGAAATAGGAATTACTGAGCCAATCGTCTACAACATCTGCTTCAAAACTGCAGCTAGCACATGTTTCAAAAATGGGTCAATATGTATTTACACAATAGATTGTGTTAATTAGAGTTTATTCTACCACTGATATGCATGCATAGATCCCATTAATATGATCAGCAGCTATATATTCTCATAAGCAGAACAGTGTTCCTAATTAGAACTTCGGGTTTTTAAGACACCTTTGTATGGCTTCTTTCAATGCAAAAATTAAGTGCTCTGTGTTTGCCTGGTAGCTATTCTAATAGAAAATGTTGGTTTGTTGGTTTGGTTTTTTTTTCCACAGCTTCTCCATTATTATTATTGTTATTGTAACATGAGTCAGTCCCACCCAGAAGTAGAGCCTGTTGTGGGGAGCTTACCCTTCAAGCAGAAGGAACATCAAATGTTTGCCAGAGAAATGAAAATACTAGCCAGGAAAAATCCTAGTCTGGCCATTAGAGCAGCCACATTTGTCAGCAGAGAGCCTACCCAAGTGATCAGTCCTGGGGACAGAGTTCAGTCTGAATTTTCAGTGCCCCCCTGAGGCATGAAGCTCTGTTGTCCCATCTCAGTGCAGCCCTTCTCCTTCAGAGCCTGGGGCAGTGGGCCCTGGGCAAAACTCTGGTTTGCAGAGTGGCCAAGAGGCAGCAGAACTGGGAGGAGAAGTGCTAAGGGACCACACATCCCTGTCACAGCCCAAAATTTGAGACTTGTGTCAGGACCTTGTGTTAGTGTCTGACGTTTTACACACATGAATTCACGTGATTGACTTTGCTGTCTCCAGCAGTTGTTTTCAGAACTTCAGGTTTTACAGAGCTTAAAAAGTTTGCAAAATTCCCATTAAAACTTTCCAACATATACGTTCAGCAGGATGCAGTACACCATGTGACATTTCTTTTGGGATTTGAAGAAAAGATACTGAACTCTTTTTTTTTTTTTTTTTTTTTTTTTTTTTTTTTTTTTTTTTTTTTTCACTATTAGAGAAACATGCTGTTTCCTAAGTATTCTCAACACNTCTTCAACTGAGGGTGTTCCAAATATAGGGTTGGTTTTTTTCGATCTAATGAAAACTGGAAACAGAGGCTTATAAAGAAAATGCTGATAAGAGTCCTAGCTAGGGAAGCAATGGCAAGCACTGCTCTAAAGCATGTGAACAAACTGCCCTTCTCAAATGGGTGTCTGAATTCCAATGGATTCTAATTATCTGCTAAGACAGATAGGTACAAAAAAATTACTGATATAAAGAAAATCTGGACTAAAAAATACACTATAATTTCAGGAAGTTTTAGCTTCTGCCAGTAGCAGGTACCGAGTAAAAGATAAGGTAGAAAATAATGAGCTTTTGGTATTTGTATCTGAAGTTTAGGAGAGACATATTGTGAGTGAACAAAAGATGCACCATAAAACAAACACTGCACTGAAATAATTCTTGCTGGAAATGTAAAAAGCTGCAGGGCACTAAAGAAGATACAGTGTCTTCCAGGCAAGAGCACTGTTCAACAACAGAGTTTTAGATCCACTGCCATTAGCAAGATGCAATATTTTGTGGTTTTAACATACATTTTAATTAGTTTTGTATCAAATTTAACCTCTTATTCCAATCTTCAGACTTTTGAGAAAGAGACTTCATGGTAGTTTATCTTCATCATGCATATTGTCTGCTAATTCCTACATATTGCCACCAACAAAAATAGCCCTCTCTCCTTTTTAATTCACATTTTGATTAGTGACAGAAGCAATAAAAGTTTGGAAGCTAACACTTTCTCCTTTATCAGCACAGCTACAGGAAATTTTAAATGATAGGTTTGTGTGATGAATTTCAGGCATGAAAACTAAATCAGGGTCTTGGAGAGCCTCCCCTCTACTGAATGCTGAATAAAGCGAGCTCTCTCCTCATCCCCTTCCCTGGTATTTCTTCTCTGGGCTGTGAGATTGAACAGAATACTGAGCCTGTGTGAAGTGGTCTGTTGTCTGTCTGTCTTCTCTGTGGCCCTATGACCACGAGCAACGCTGGGCATGTAGTGTGTCCCAGGACATCTGGGGCACCTGCAGTACATTCTTAGGTAGATGTGCATTCCCAGTGAAAGCTGCTGTCAGGGCTAGGATCCAACAGTATTTACCCTAGATGCTGTAATTAGAATCACAATGAAGAAATGCACAGCTGTGTCATTACTGAGGGAGCTCAGTTTTCATCCCAGCATGTCCTTCGTGCATCAAATACTGTCGTTGGGCACTAAGTCTGTCTCTGCTGTTGAGAGCATTTGTTAATGTAGGTTCCTGTCTGCCCTCCTCTGCTGGTAGGCAGGCAGGAGCTCATCCCAGCGGGGACCAGCTGGGTATCTGCTGGTGGAAGGACCAGCTTCCACAGCCACTGTCTCACCTGTGATTGACTGGCTGCCGGAGGGAGTTTGAGTGGAGGTGCTCATAGCTCAATATCAGCTGGGAGGCAGCTTTTCCCAGCTGCTCCATACTGGTGCTCCTGACAGCTGGCAGCTGCCCGAGCCCTGATGTCCCCTCTTTCACCCCACTGCTGTCTTACATGGCTGCATTTTAAGCAAATACTTTAGTTTCTTGTGTCAGGATGCAAGGCTGAGGTGTTAGTGTGGTCTGGAGGCTGAACCAAGCTGTCCCCGTAGACATCCTTTAGTCAAATATACATCCTTGTGTAAAAGATAACAGTAACTTATTCAGCACTATTATTACGTGCGTGTGAGATCAAAACCTGGCTGTCAAAAGTTGAAAGCCAGTGTAAAGACAGAGATACACTGTTTTATTACATCATTAAAAAACATCTAGATTCTACTCCAGCAGGGACTACAGGCTGGAGACTGACAGACAAGAATAAAATAGCTGGGAATAAATTTTATGTAGCTATTTTCTTTCTCCCTCAAATGTGAATGCTTATGCAAAACACATTGCTGTAGATTCACTGACAATAAAGAGGGAATCATTATACGAGTAGTGGCTTCTCAGGGGAACACTTTAGCCAAAACACATTCTGCAATAATTTCCCACATCTTAGTTGAATAAATTAATTTATGAATTTTCCATGAATATGTTCAACCATTTCTCCCCTCATATATTTTATTGATCTCCATATACATTTAGCAACAAATAACAGAGCTGCTTTTCCATTTGCAGTAAAATAGTTTAGAGATGTTTATGTGGGCCTTGGGGTTCATAGTAAACAAATGCACTTCAAACACCAGGGAGGCAGCAGAGAAACATGGCAGGACCCAGGGAGCTCTAGCAGGAGAGCAAAGAGTCAAGGTGTATCCAGTCATAACATCAGCAAAAGATGGACTTCCTGAAATCAGAGGGACCATCCCTGAACTACAGGACTGCTCCCAGCGAGTCCTGCGCAGCATCTCCTCAAGGAGCTTTGTGGCTCATGTCTGCAGAACTTGTAATGTCCCTCCTGCTGTAGGAGAACATCAGGTTTGAGACCATCTGAAGAAACTCAAGGTGCACAAGTCCGTGGCTCCTGATGAGATACATCCGCAGGTCCTGATGGAACTGGCAGATGAAGTTGCTGAGCCACTGACCATCATATTTGAGAAATCGTGGCAGGCTGCTTAAGTTCCTCTGGACTGGAAAAGGGGAAACATAACCCCTATTTTTAGAAAGGGGACAAAGGAAGACTAGGGGAACTACAGGCGGCTCAGTCTCACCTCGGTGCCAGCAAGATCATGGAGCAGATCCTCCTGGAAAACTCTGCTAGGGCACATGGGAAATAAGGTTATTGGTGACAGCCACCATGGCTTTACTAAAGGCAAATTGTGCCTGATGAATTTGGTGGCCTTCTACAATGAGGTTACAGTCTTGATGAATAAGGAAAGAGCAACTGATATGATCTGCCTGGACTTGTGCAAAGTATCTGACACAGTTCTGCACTACACCTTTGTCCCTGAATTGGACAGACAGGGATTTCATGGATGGACTGCTTGGTGGATAAGAAATTGGCTTAGGTTGGGAAAGCCAGGTTGAATGGGACTTTGAGCAACCTGGTCTGGTGGGAGGTGTCCCTGTTCATGGCAGGGGGTTGGAACTAGATAATCTTCAAGGTCCCTTCCAACATAAACCATTTTGTGATAATGTGGTTAGTTGTAGGCGTAGATTTATTCACATGACCGCCATTGTGATCTTCAAGTTTAGCTTGATCATCGCAATCAGCCTATCTTAAGCAGTTTCTTTTTTGGTTTATTTTGAGCTTCTTGGGTTTCGTTTTTATCAATCATAAAGAAAACTGAGGAAAAACTTGCCTTGCTGTTTCCAAGCGTAAAGCTGTTGCTTTCATAACTGCACATAATAACAGTCTTGAAAATAGGTCTTACCGTCTTAAAGGTGGCATTTGAAGTATAATTGCTAATGCTTAGATACATAATTTACATTTATTATGCATAATAAAATATGTAACTAATTGATGTTCTGTAAAGGATTAAATGATAACTCCAGCTGCAGGAGGAAGATTTATGCCTCTGTTCTCAATAACATATTGACTATTAGAATATTCTGCAGAAGAAGAGTTGTTGCCTTCAAGACTGTGCTCTTCTTTCTCCTGTTCTCTCTTTCTCGTGTGCTTTCTTTTGGGCTTGTGTTCTCTGCCAAGTGTAGTTACAGAGCAAGCAGATGAAAAATAAGTACTTATATTCCCTTCAGTCTTGCAAGAATCAGTGTAAAGTGCAAGGTAAGTTTGCACATGTTTGTGTGTGGCCATGCATTTTCTAAATCAGAAGGGCAGAACATCACACAGAGCATTGAAGTTCAGAACGGCCGGGAGATAATGTCAACAGAATAGGATGTAGGCACAGGGTAATGGTCTCCTGCTGCTAGATTAAAGCCTGGGCAAAGATGAGCCCTTTTAACAAAAACAAGCAGAGGTAAAGCCAAGATGTTTGCAGTACTTTCAAAGCAGGAGGTGTTTATCTTGTAACAACATCCTGTTCTGTTCTCTTGGCTTCCACTGTACCAAAATAACAGAAGATGATGCTGTGATTTCCATCAGTGGCTGTTGCTAGATGAGCATCCAGTTGCCTGCTGCATCTTCCTTGGGTAACACCGTGGTCTTATGCTGCGTGTCCTTCGACCTTCAGAAATGCTGCACATTTCGAAACACGTTGTGTCACGCTGTGTAAGCATGCTGGCCTACTTATAAATGAGAAAGAATTAATCTATAATAAACCTCAGACTTATCAAAGGGATTTTACAGCCCAATATTTCCAATTTCCCCTGGCAGGAGGCAGTCTCTGCAGGGAAGAGTACGAGCCTCAGCACTGCAGGCAAAAATCCCCCTTGCATTAAAAGCCTCAGATCAGCGCTTGAAGAAGACAAAAAATTGGGATTGAATTAAGTTAATTAGGTTTCAAGCCAAAAAGAACGCCTTGCACATTTTTGTTCCTGCTTCTGTGTGCTGTTTTCTTTTACTCAGTTTTATTAGTACATTAGTTCTGTCTCCAGTAACCACATTGCTGGGCCCAGTCTGGGGGAAATATCCTTTGGGGCAGTAACTGCAGAGAAGACAACTACCGAGGCACAAGGCTCTTTAGTCTAAAGTCAGCACAGTATAATACAAACTACAAAGGCTATAAATAATCAGTATGTTATATATTAAGGCTTTTTTAACCAGCACACTTTTGCATTATTGATTCCCATGAGTCGTCTCGTTTGTCAAATACTGCTCATATTCTGCTGTCCTAAATGGTTTGAATGTGGTGACTGTCAAGAGGTGCTGGAAATCCCATCTGCTGAAGTTTTAGGGAAGGGAAAGGAACAAGTAACAATATGCAGATACAGGAAACTATACTGTACTGCTCATTGCTTAATCCTCATTCTTCAGTTTTAAGATTTCGTTGTACTTCTGGAATTGATGACATGATAGATGGCTGTTTTTAGGGACGGTGCTCTTAACTGTTAAGTCAAATTATAGTTATTGGTAGGAGTAATTTAAAATTTCCTCCTTGTTGGGAGAAGCTGACATGTTGAAGGACCAGTCTCATCAGCCGATGAGCTGATTTCTTTCAGTTCTCACTGTGATGAGGATCGGTGTCATTTCATGGATGTTATTCAGATCAAGCCCATCACTTGCAGTGGAAGTTGAGAGCTCCCAGCTCTTCAGAAGACCAAACTAACAAATCAGTAGTGGTAACAGGGGATAGATGGCCTGACTTCACACCCAAAACACTCTAATGCAGCATAGGAAACAGGATTCCAGAGGATTGCATTTTCTTCTCCACTTTGCTACTGATCTCTCAGGTGACCTGGAAGAAATTGCTTCAGCTTTCTGTGCTGCAGATGCCGTATATTTAAGCAGTGAATAATAACAATAACATTTAGAAGTGCCATGCTAAACTCTGCATAGGAAGTAGCTATTATTGTTGTTATCTGTAATAATAAAAACAATGGCATTTTCAATAGCGACTGAAGTTTTGCAATCTGTCCAATGCCATTACAGCTAAATGCAATTTCTCATTTAATCCACAGCTGCTGCTTTTATATCTTGTCCTAATTCAAACCATATTCTTGCCTTTTTTTAATAATTCTAGTGCAAGTTGGAGTTTCACGCGTGTACTTCTGGCAAAACCATCACAGCTCGATGTGAAGGGCCCTGCCCCTGCCTTCCAGGACCCGAAAGTTCAAAACACAAGATGGAGAAGACTGGTGAGTTGAGCTGTTAATGCAATTATAGCAGGTTAATTGGTTCCTGTTACGTTTTCAGAAAACTTCAAGAAAGATATTTCTTAACTAGATTTTATACATAACACTTTTTGAGAAAAAGCTAAGGTACAACTAATCCTTTTCTAAACGTGTAGTGTTTTCCAACATCTTCACTGCTGCAAAACTGACACCCACTTGATAAAATCTCTTGGGAAAACTGAGTTCTGGATAATGATTCTCATTTTTGAGTGAAAACAGTTTGAATGAAAATATTGAATCATCATAAAAGAACATAGAAAAAAAACCTAGACAATTCATTACTACTTAAAAAAAAAAAAATCTATGTTGTTATTAATGGCATCATTAGAAATCAAATACATGTGTGTATATATATATCCATATTTAGATATGAAATTGTCTCAACAACAAATTCATTCCAAATGACATTACATAAAGCCGAAAATTGACATCTCAGCACAAATGGCCATTTTCCCCACCAGCCCTCTGGTGAGTTCTCTGTTTAGGTCCATAACCAGGTGAACTCATTCAAATTCACACCCCCAGGTCTTTGCCATGGAAGTGAGCACAATCTGCCTCAGCCTGGCGTCATCCAAAGGGAGCTAATTCTTGCAAATGAGACTAAAAGCCAAAGTCCAGCAGCAGAGGAAGTGCCACAGCCAGGTGCTTTCGGAGTTTCCACTCTGCTATGGGGAAAGCCCTTTGGAAGGGACAAAAAGTTGTTGCTTGTAATTTCCTGAACTGAGAGCAAGCAGTTGTGTGTGCTGGTAAGAGCGTCTGTGGCAAAGTGAGTATTAGCCTATTTTTAAGTATGGCATTGTTTCCCCTCTCTTAGGAGGAGAGCTGAGGGTGAGCTCACTAACCACTGCTGGGTTTCTGTCTGTGTTCAGGCTCACAAAGCCAAAGGAATGATTCTGTCATGTTCAGCAGTGAAGTGTGTCTATTTGCCTTGTGCCCCATGTGAAGTATAAAAAACAAGGAGCTTTAATAATGGTATTTTTGGCCTAAAGTATTTAGGAACCTCTCCTCGCTCTTTCTCCTCCTTACTAGGGACACCTTCTGATAGCAGCAGGCGCAGAAACAGGAAAAAATAGTTTTAGCAGCACATCCTCTGATTCATTCAGGCCCTGTTGCAAATGCCAAAGAGCCTGCTGGTGGTGCTCCGTCCTCTAGAACAGCAACAGGTTTCACATTTGGTCTCCAACTACTTTCTAGAACAAGGAAAGGGTTCTGCAGCCTCGATTTTGAACATTCATGTTTATTCCATTTTTTACAAATCACAGGTATTTTTCTGTATTGCTAGCAAATTTAGATTAAGTATTTTAGATGGCAAGGTTCTGAAATCAATGTATGACTGTAATACTGCTTTGTGTGGCTTGAAGCTTTTAGTTACAGCGTACCCACTGATAAATTGCCTTATTTATATTTTTTATTTCTTGTAGTCAGGCACAAACATATACTTTTCTTCTCATAAGCTGCTCCTTATATGCCCTCTTTGTTGCCCTTATCAGAAAGAGTATCAGATTAATAAATCTTCAGTGACATTTCAGGCTTACAATTTCATTCACACGAGAGAAAAGAGATTCTAATAACCCTTATCTTGATAAATGCAATTTGACAGAGTATACGTATTCTGAAACCCAAGGTTTTGCTTTCCTTGACTCAAAACTTTCACTCCAGCCAGCAAAGCATCAATTTAATGCACTGGGTGATCTGCAGGGCAACTTTCCTGAAGGCTTTTTCAAGAGGCCAAACTTGAGCTAACAGTACTCCTGCCATTGCCCTGGGGACAAGGGTATTAAATGCTTCAATTCTGTCATCTTCAGAGTAGCAGAAAGAGAGTGCTGTGCCCCTTTGGAGTGATATAGTCACTTGGGAAATAAGGGAAATCATTGCCGGGTCTGCATGGAAGCATCTAACAGACACAAAAAGTCATCTCCTCAGTCGAGTGTATGCAAAGAAACAGCTCGTGAGCCTGGTTATAGTGTTATAGGCAAAATACTTGTACAGGCATGGGAGCAATTGTATGTATGTGAAAAAATAATAGCAATATAGAGTTTTGCTTTATCACTGTCCGTTTCTTTCTGGAATTAGGTGCTAAAATGCCCATAAAGGGATTTGGTATAGAGAATCAATTTATCAATAGCAATGGAGCTTTCTAACTTGCTTTATCTTAAATTTTCCTCTGGATCTTTGAATGTGGCAGTAATGTGCCAGTTGAAGACTTCCTTTCCCTTACCTCCTCAGTCTCTTTTCTTCAGACTGTCTCTTCATTTGTCCCACTGAGTGTAAATGGACTCCCAAACTGAGTATTTCACAGTTTGTCAGTCTTTTAACAAAGAGCTTATGGAAGTTTCTGTGAGAAAACATGAGTAAATTCTATATACTAGCATAAATTCTACCTAGGTACAATTTTAGCAGCATCTGAAGAGGGACTTTGGTATTGCATATGTCTGCCCTTTGTGCCCTGGAAGCCAGCCAGCTTTCCTTAGCTTTACGGGAGCGTTATGAATTCATAATTGCTGACCACAAAAAATTTCCATAGCACTGCCTTCTGTAAGATTCCTTTATTTGCTCAACAAGTAGTGCCACCTGGCTTTGGGGCAACAAACCCTAACTAGTACCAGAGGAAACATGTGTGAGGCAATGACATGGCAAAGCATGGTGGTGCCCTGGAGCCTGGTCAGGGCAACACTCGAGTGATTTCCCTTCACCAGACCTGCAGAGCTTCTGACTAGCATTTTGGTTACTTTGATACCTTAGTGTTCTCTCTAGTCTTCACACAAATTTGGTTTAGTTTCCTCATACAGTACTACAGTATCATTAATATTGATGAATTGGTATAAAAATCAGTAGCTTGATTTCTCATACAAAAATTTGTATAAAAGAATTGTGTCAACAGTTGGGACGCGGTTTCTGCTCCTTATTTAGTTGCCAGGTTTGTGAAATCCATTCCGACACAGCATAACCTTCCGTAGAAAATGATAGAGAGCTAAACCTCATACAGGCACATCAGTGGAAAAATACTAAGGAGAATTACAGTGCAAATGCTTCCAGCAAAATGGAAATGTGGGCTCATAGAGCCACCGCGTAAACTTTTTTATGCCTATTATACAACAAGGTTAAATGTCTGTGGTTGTGAACTTCCAATCTGAAGACAGCTCGCATTAATCTTTACACGTCCATTCAATCATATTCAAATATTATTCCATAATAAATTACTTTCAGAAATTAAAAATGTAAAGGAACATTTAATTTCCAGAGAACTGTAATTCTAAATGTCATGACCTTTTTTTTTATACGCCTGTGTATAAAATTTGCAGCAGCATCAAAGAAAAGCAATCTAAGTGTATGTGCTTGGAGGTAACAATTGACTGCAGTGCCTGTGTTGTGCTCCTTCAAGAACATCTCTGCTGCAAGGATGAAAATCAAGACTAATAATCATGTTAAAAATTGGAATTCCTTTTATAGTGCTAACTGGTATTATGGAGATGTTAATAAAATAATATATAAAATAGTAAAATAATAAAATAACACTAACTGGAAAAAGAAAACTACACCAGAATTAATGAAAAATAACAACAAAATTATCCTTCTACCATAAAGTTAAACCTTTGAAGACATGACAGGATTGTGTTCTTCATTTTCTAAAATGGAATGTTGATTCAGAGTCTGAGAGGTAGAAAACAGGACTCTGTGAGGGTACTAATGGAAGATTTTGGAAAAGAAGACAATCCCTAATGCTTTCTCTCTATTTTTTTTTGAGGCCCATTTAGATTCCTTTGGTTTATCAAAACACTGTATATGCTTTGTTATTCACAGCAGCATCCCAGCTTCACAATATGCTTCCGTGATAACTGCTGATTTTCAGCTTGGCTACCCAGAGACAGAGGTTGAGCTGTGACCTGAGGTTACCTGCCCTTTCAGGGCGTGTGGGCCCTTTTATCCAGTACTATAAAATAAATAAGGCTATAGTTTCAACAAAAGAAGGGGACTGTTAACTGACATAGTGGCACCTGACAGAAGTTTAACACAAAGTCCTGTCTGCTAGTGGCTTTCAGGTACCTCTTCCCAAAAGCTCTGCAATATTAGCTACAGTTCTCATGTAGCATACCTTATTTTGACACTAGCTGAAGCTTCTAAAAACCCTCAGTAAACAAAGGACTTCAGAAGAGAAACAACCAGTTTTGGTTCTTCAGAACCTACTGGCAAGGGAAGAGATTTTTCCCTTGAATGTGCAGCGCATCCAGTTAAAAAGACAACGTTGTGGAGTGATTGGGGCATCTCTTGGCAACTGTGAATTTGTAGTTGCAATAACATGGTTCTGTTGGCTCCCTGTTTGTTACATGTGTTAGCAGCGCAGCAGCTCGGGAAGGATGGTAAATGTTTAACAGTGTTTCAGGGCTCTTTCTGACCATACCTCCTTTTTGTGTTTTCTAAGAAGCTGAGTGCTAGACTCCCAACATACTGGTCCTGATTTGTTGCCGTCAGGGTTGCAGAGCCACTGGAGCATGAACAGATGCAGTAATTCAGAGTAGGTTTATTCCTATCTGTGCATTGTGTCATTTTGACCTTGCAGAAGTGCCCAAGGCAACTTCTGAGGAACTGCTGTTGTCTTGATAAGGGAAATGTGAGGTCAATAGGCAGAAGGAAATGCATTCAATTATATTGAGTGTTGCTTAAATTTCTAAAGGGAACCAAAAGAACATTTTTAAGTTACAGGAATAGGTCTTGGAAAGCTCAATCAAGAATCTGCCTTGTTTAGGTATAGTTTGATATATGAATTGTGTCATTTAACTACCAGCCCTATTGGGTGAGATGGATGAGAAGGTCTAATGTTCCATTCCTTTATAAAAAGAGCCCTCGGTGATTGAAGTTCATACAGAGAAATAACAGACTTGTTTCCCAAATGGCTTGTATCACTTCTCATGCCTGAATGACTGACAACCAAAAGAATTTAAAGTCTTGGAACTAGGTCTTTCCTTTGAAAACTACTTTCAGCAAATATTTCAGTTTCAAATCACTATTCACAAGTTTTCACGGTTGCAGAGTATATCATTTTAAAGTTCATGAAGTATGAGTCATGAACACGGTGGAGTTGAAATTGGTTCCTGAGTTTGGTTTGCCAGGAAATTCTTCCTTTTGTGGCTTCAGCTTTGAAAAAATGTGACATGAATTTCCAGGTAGATTTTTAAATGACCTATTTGCATCTCAAAATTCTGGGAATGGTAAACCAAAACCTTTCTAAAATTAAGGTTACCGAGAGTTTCAAAGCTTTAGTGTATCTCATTCAAACTAGGAGGGTTTTTTTCCCCTGTCTTGTAGAGGAAAAATTCTGTTTGTTCAAACCAGAGAGTAACTTCCAGAACAAGGCAGACACAAGGACGCAGAACACAGTGATGTGTGTTCCAGACAGTGACATGCTCCTTCTCTGGACTTCATTAGTAAAGATAAGGATTTTTAGCTCTAAACTATACAGGATCTGATATTTTTGCTGCAAAATTTTCTGTATGAATACTGCAGTTCAGTCTTTTAATTTGTTACATGATGAAATGATCTTCCATAGGTAAATCTGAGTTATGTCGTATCTGTAAATAATAATTATTACTGTTACTTTGCCTGCAAACTTTCACACAAGCATATCAGTCTTTATTATTCCTTTTCTTAAAGAATGAAAGATTAACTTTTTTCATTTCTGCTAGATATTGTCTGTGAGTAGTGAAGTGGCTATACCTAGTTAGTATGTGATTAAAACAAAGTTAGAAATAGGCATATTTCTCGGGAAAATCTGTATTTTTGTAGAAGTGTTATGTTAAATAGAACGTGCAGACCAGGAGCCAAATTAATAAAGTGTTTACGTGCTGTAAGGGGATAGAGCATAAAAACCTAATCATGTGAATGGGAATATGTTAATTGACTAATCCACAAATGCTTGTTTTTCCTGATGTATTTTTATATTCCTCCACACATCACTCTGATGTCTTTTGCTATGTCTGTAAAGGAGGTGTGTTTTACCAAGGCTCATATGCAGAGCAACCCTGGAATAGCTCAGGAAAGACCTATTATTGGCAAGTCTTTTTACTGTAGCTCAGAAAGATGGTAGAAGGGGTTTGATTGAGAGGTCACTGGGTCCAGGTCTTTACTGAAGGAAACGTTGGTGTGATCGTGTGGTCAATATTTGACCATGCCCGCAGATGACAAATTGCTTAGCAGAGGTTGGTGTTTTGTGACTCTCTACCTGGGTAGGAAGTTCCCCATGTGTTCAGTGTATGTAGGGCTCTTTCTGGACCATTTTTGAAAATCTGCTCCTGCTGAAACCTTTATAATGAAGCAATAGATGTTGCTGAAAGCGAAACATTAAAACTGCTGCTATTTATGTCTCCCTGAAATTATATCACTTATGTTCCCATCAAATCGTACACCTTCTTTGCATTGATTTCTAGGCTAGCTACATATAGTGATGTGATTAATAGTAGTTACTGCTCCCCTTCAACTTCAGTGAAACATATTTAATCAATGTAATTTAACCTAAAAAACATCCACAATTTTTATAATGACTTTGCTGTATTGCAGAAGTGAGGTAGAAGGAATTTCCATAGCATACAATTAACAAGTCATCATGCAGAACAGTTTCAGGTACTGCAAAACCCTTGCAGATAAATCACTTGCATAATCTTCTGGGGTTTTGCTAGCAAATTTTTTTTTGAGAAGCTGCACTTATTCCTATCATGATAGCTGAAAATATGCATTTCTTGGCTGTTTTCATTGTTTGAAATTCAAAAAGACTACATGACTAAAATAAAGTTAAAAAAACAATTTGTGCTATGAGTTGAGTCTTGTCCCTGTCAGGAGTTTCTGCTGGAGTAAGTCCCCCCTGTCTTTGGTGAATGAGGTTTAAGGATATCAATGTTTCCAAGACAAGGCCTTTAGCTATTTATAAAATTCATGTCTTTTTCCTGTTCCCAAGTACAACTGCCTGTGACTGTAATACTAACCAATTGTAAAATTAATGAGTTGTAAAGGTTATAATTGTCAAAACAATTCTAAATTTCTTTTTCACAAATAGTGTGGACATTATTTTAGGATGTAGGTGTGAACAGTCATAACGGTACAGTTGAAGGACTTAAACATTCACAATGAAAGAACATAAAGCAATTGCAAGCATCATATCAAAAATCACTTTCCGGTTTGAGCAAATACTATTGGATTTTTCACCACCATTTCATTCTGCACATACTGAAGGTTTGAATTATATGTGCATTTATACAGTAGAAATTAAATGCATATTTTCAGAGTCCTGCATTTTTCATCATAGCTGTGTTGTACAGAAGAATTGCCTGCTCAAAAAACTTTGTCAGCCTTGAAGAGTAAATTCAGGTTTTATCCTATAATAAAAATAATAATATAGTAATCAAAAAGCATAAATTAAAATTATTTTTGTACTTCCAAGAATTATACACAGAAAGCACTTGGGTGCATATATGACACCCTCTTTGACATGAACTTGAAAAGGAGAAAGTATTGTCCCCTGTAGAAGTTGTTTTGCATTTTGGTCTGGCTCTAAGGTTTTGGAAGTCAGCAGAGAAGTATTGATCATAGCAGATCCCGGACAGATAACATGTTAGGTACGATATCATCCATTGACTAGCTGTCACTTCTTCAGTGTGATCTTCCTTGGATTTCATCAAATTACAGCAGGTTCACAAATATAACAGACAACTTCTGCTTTAGAGGCAAAAGTGATGGAAAGGAGGGAAAGACAGCACTAGAAGCAGCATATTGTTCCCTTTGCTTCTTTCAGGTACTTGCTGAAATGCTGTTGACTGTAGTAGCCACATCACTGTCAGCAGGATTTGCACTTTACTTAAATGCATGTCTTTAACAATGTAACATGCCGATAGAATAACATTGAGCCTGAATTCCTGTCATAATTTTTTGAGGTTGAACCAGGACATGAGACATAACTCTTCATCATCGCTAAATAAAGACTAATCCCAGACGGCAGCGGGAGACAGGAATTGCATAAAAATAACTGTGTCGTGCTGTAATTATATTAAAAGCAGTAGGAATTTTTTTTTAATCCTTTTTAAATCCTATGAAAGAAAACTTTTAAGGCCGTGTTACTTCTCTGGCAGCTTTCTGTGGCTGAGACAAGTCCTTATGTTTTCCTGAGCAGTTAGAGCTGTCCTGTTACCCCAGGCTGAGAGGTGGATATGTGGGTTTCACCTTTTCCCAAGAAGTGGTCACCATCTGAAATGGAAATATACTAAACAAATGGATTTGGTGGGTCTCATCCATATAACCAGTAGCTGTGTATATGTGGTTACTTCCACATCAAATTCAATACAGGGGCTCCAGAGTGGTGGCCAGGCAAGGTCTGCTCTAGCATGAGGTGAGCACAAAACTGTGGAGCAATGAGTTGGGCCAGCACGTGAGGTGGCTGCCTTGCAAAGAAGTGCTCAGCACCATGCAGCAGCTGGCAAGCCCATAGCTCAGCAGTCACACAGCTGGTGTGAACTAGACAGGAGCTGATGTTCCTAATGTGGACACCCATGAGGTTGAGGAACCCAACTGAGCAAACCCAAATCTGAACTGGGCGCAGGTCCCAAGGGCAGCAGAGGCATAACCTGTGCCGCCAACCCCACAGACAACTTCCGAGTTGAGTAAGAGTGTACTTAAGACAGCTCAATGGTAATCAGAGTTTCATAAACACTTACTAAACAACATGTTAAAAGGACTATTGATTTTATTTTTTTTTTATCATAAAGAAAAGGTTAGAAAATGACAGACATGGTAAACAATTAGTGCCAGCAAGTAACAATAATTTTCAGACAAGGAGTAATTTCATTTTGGATTGGCAACAGAAAACTATTGAAGTGGCACACTGTGTTAATAGAAATCCCATCTAGGAACAGCAGGTGTTTGTGCGCTGATAATGATAATTAGAACACTACAATATCTCTCATCATAAACAAAAACAAATAAATAAGACTGGTTTTGTGTAGGTTTTTCTCACGGATATTGATTTTGCATTTTGGGGGGTCTTTCCCTAACATTTAATACAAGAAAAAGTTTATAAAACCCTCAGAAGCCTGACAGTGAAATAAATTATAGTGCTTATCACTGCAGTGTTAAGCTAAAATATGCCTAGTGTGAGAAAAAAAAAACCCAAACATTTTTAATAGAATACAGGTGAAAATAAGACTTTTGAAATTTCAAATATGTCTTTTCATGGTTGGTTATTTTCTTTCCTTTGGTATCTTAAGTATTGAATACTATCTTTGTTTACTCCAGTGTAAATCTGGAAAATTTAAATTAATGGGTGTTGAGCCAGTGACCTTTGGTAAAGTTATTCTGAGTCTATAATGGTATAAATTAATACAAACTCATTTATTATTTTAGAGAGTTTGTTACTTTCTATGCACTTCTCAGCATTGTGTCCAATTAGTTCTGTTCCAATTTTTCTGTTTCTAATTCCATACGTATTAGTGTAGAAGAAGAGAGATGGCATTTGAGATATCACCACCTCACTCCAAATAGATAGGCTTACATATTTTACAGCTTTCACTGTCCCAACAGGGAGATCTGTACATTAATTTTTCTCTCAAGAATTGCATTTTTTTGTAATTCAGTTTAATGGACTGTGTATAAATAAAATAAAAAAAAAATCATCTGCTTCCTGTAAAGCAGACATCTCTCTTTAAATATGGACTAGAATGAGAATCAGGATCTGCATTTGTGAGTTATTAAAATCTGAATGATTTGGCTTTAGTCCATCTCTGTCAGACGAGTCCATCATCCACAGAGAAAACACTTACTGAAATATCCTGCAATCCAAAAAAATAGATGACAATATTAGAGAGGGTTCCAGGCGACCAGCATGGAATATTTCTGTCCCAAACAATAAAGCATATGTGTATCTATTCAGTTAATTTTTCAGATACAGGCTCAAATTCTGAAGACTTGGATTGGTTGCTCAAAATTGCTTTTTAACCTTCACTGCAAGTGTTCAGCCTCTCTGGAGATCTTCTTAGGACTAGCTTCGACAATCAGATGTGTATTTGGAGCAGAATTACAGATCCTTAGTCCCCTACAAGCATTCAGACACGCCTTTATAATATTTCCAATTAATAGTAACACAGAAAGCAGCTAGGCTTATGTCCAAGCAATCTGTTTACTGTGTGATGATTTGCCAACTTTATTTTAGTTACAATTTTCTAATATTGTCTTCCACTGAGACAGAATTCCATGAATAATTGTTTAGAAGGGTGTGTTTATGGGAGAGAAGTTTTGTTTCCTTTATAAGAATATACTTTATACAATGATACCACTATATTCTTGGGTTTAATAAATTATGGATTTGGCTCTATCTTTCTTGTCTGAAGGTAATTTTACGTATCATCATGTCCTATTTCTCCATTTGTTGATAATGATAGTCAGGGCCTAGGAGTTATCAGGCGCAGACAACAGGCAGATTCTCTTATTGTCTAAATTTTGAGTATGGTCTATAACAGCAAGTACTTATCAGGCAATCCCTGTCAACAGGAAAAATGAAAACTGGGTAAAATAAAACCATGTCGCAGTCATTCCAGGCAGCGAGTTGCAAGTTACAAATGCCTCAGTGATCCTTCTCAGATGAAATTCAGGTTTAGGCTGCCAGTTCTTGAAAGGGTTGTGAACATTCCTGGAGAGTATAAGATGCTAAAAAAAAAAAAAAAAACCAAAGTGGAAAGGATATGATCTTTTGAAAAACACGATTCCCTGAGCATTTCAGTTGAGAGAATCAAAATTAGGCTTCATTTGGGCCTGTAAAGTGATAAAAAACCCACTTATACCTCTTTGCAACACGATTTTCAAACTTTTATAGTATTTAGCTGTTGATTTCTTTAATATCTCACCGTGGAACAGGAATGACTCGGTATTTCTCAACCCTGATACATCTTTTGTATCTTTAGTTAACGTTATGGTACAGTATACAGATGTGGTTAAGAAAACAGTTATATATAGAAGGTGTCTCATTCTGTTCTGTGGTTTTCACAAAGGGATTAATTAACTTCCTCTTGAGGTATGTTTGGTTATAATGAAACCCAGGAAAAACCAGAAACAACTTTGTCTCCAAAAGTCTCACTGCTGAGGTCTTGTAATGGTCTGAAAAATACTGAAGTCACAGGGAAGCTTTGCAGACCTTTAGTTTTCTTTGCATCATGCCCAATGTTTGTTTCTACCTGATCCCATCCAGAAAAAGTGTGACCTGCAGTTCCCAAAGTGCAGCGAGATTGTGTGGCACTGCAAAGCTTTCCCTCATTTGGACTTGATGATCCCAAGGGTCTTTTCCAACCTGAATGATTCTGTGATTCTATTTGCAGTCTGTCCTTCTGAGCATGGCGAGCTGGAGAAGCACTGCAAGAAGCTTCTCAAGATGAAGCGCTTTATCTCTAATTACATTGTTGGTGGGCAGTGGTAAATTAGTTTGAGGAAATTGTCAAAAGCAGAAAACTGAACAGTGTTATTAAGTATATATCGTGCTTCCCTTTCATTTTATGTATGAACGCTATTGTTCTGAATATTTTAAATCGCTAATCTTTCATACCAATCTTCACCTTGTACATTGGAGATTGTTAAATGAAACTTACATATGAGCCCCTTTCCTCAATCTAGCACGATGTCATAAGCAAACAAGAAATTCTCAACTGAAAAAGTAGATCAGAATTTTTAAAGCACAGTTTGTTTTTAATAGCTAATATAATTCTTAAGTGTTTTGAATTTTTTGAATGTATGCGGAATAAGGACATATGGTGACTGCTATATATACAATAACTGTATTTGAGAATGCCGTTACCCAGAAGGCAATGAATAATTAAAATAGATTTTTCAATAAAGCAGCAAGTGGGAGGAAGTGTTATCTGTTCAGTTTATGTTTTTATGAAAGGTAGTCACATTGATTGCAAATAACACTGGACAGTGTTTCACATTTCTTTTAAAAAGTTCCTTTCTGTATTTTCAATTGGATGTCCTTGAGAACTAGAGCAATAGAAATGAGAAGAAGTTCATTAGCACAAAGTGTGTAATTGTACACTTGGGGTCTAATAATATGAACATCTGCTTTATTCTAAGAGCTCTTTGGTTGGAAATGTCTAAAGGAGAAGATGACCTTAGTGTGCTAGCTGGTCATAGAGTAACTACGAGCAACTCGGAGGTGTGAAAAAAACTTGTGGCACGTCAGGAGAGGCATTTCCAAAAATATTGGTAATGCTTTATGGGGCATTGGTAAGACTTCATCTGGAGTATTTTATAAATTTGGATCAGTAATGTTCATCAGAGATGATTGCAAGATGAAACAGGAGAGAGAGTGAGTTTTTCTCTTCCTCAGCGCAGAGCTAAACTGCTCTAAAAGTCTCTGACTTTTTTGTTCTTGGTACAAAAGTAAAAATTCCTGTCTCCTAAAAGTTAATGCCACAGCACTATTGGAAACATATTGAAGACATTAGCCTGGGATAGGTATTTAAATGATAGAATAAATTAAGGCAATTCTTTCAGTATGTATGAAATCAAAGAGAGTATATATTTGCATGTATTTTTCTAGATTTTTTTTTTTTATAGTCCTGTACTTTAGGGTGTAAAATGAGTGAGGAATTTGAGGAGGGGGAAAGACATCTGCTACTTGTAAGAGACTTGAAAAATGTGAGCTCATGGCAGCATTTCACACTGTCAAGATTCTTCTGTTGCAAAGGCAACCTTGCAAACGTCTATCCACTCGTGTACCCAGGCTGCTTTTCTTTCTCTCTTACTTTTTCTTGCTGTATTTTTTAGGACCTGTCTGTTAAACATCACTAGATTCTATTTTTTCATTGCCAACACTACCATAGTGAAGGTGATGGAGGAGTTTCTGTTCTTGGGCTGCTGTAATTTCCAACCCTGTTTTGCAAGGCGGTACAAAGGTGATGTGTTACTGCTGAGTCTTGGGACACAAGGCATTTGGCTACTTTCTTGCGACAAAGAATTCATAAAACAGAATTTATGTGGTGCTTTTATGGAACCAGCTGATTAACTGCAGCCCTTAATAAAGGAAAGATGCTGTGTGCAATTGAAGCATGGGTATAAAAGAGTGACAATAAAGGAGATGCAAGTGAAAACAATATATTAAGCTTCTAAGAAGCAGGTTCATTGGCAGGTCTTACGCATTTCAAAAGAAATTCAGAACCTGCTGATAGGTGGTGGTGCTATTGCTCTACACCGTTGTTAAGAACGAGGGTCCAGAAGTAAATTCCTCCTCCTGACCTGGGGAAACTGCATTATATTAAAGCACCTTATGTTTTTAATAAGCCTGAACTTGTGTGTCACGTTCTAAGAACTAGTGAAGGCCACAGAGCAGCTCTTGCATTTAACTTACTATAAAGAGAGATTACTTTGCTATTTTGCAGCAAAAAGCTACTAGGTTTAAAACACATTTCTGTTTGGTTGGTTGATTGGGGATATTTTTGATCAGTAAATGTCACAAGAAGTGATTTGTAAATATTCCCCAGTAATATTCCAATTATTATTGGAATTACAATTTCTGTAATTAGAAATGAAGAGTTTGAAGTTGCTCAGTATAATGTGTATTTACAAGGTAATTGGAAGTGACTGAGGGTTGGTGTGGTTTTGCTTCCCTCTTATTTGCATAATATTTTGCTACCTGTGATCTTCAAGCCTGCTCTGATTATTTAGTAATCTCAAGAAGTATTGCAGCATATATACCCATTGGAAAACCTGAGGTGCATCTGGGTAAATGACCAGTTGTTTGTAGCAGAGTTCCTGTGTATGTAAAGGTATTGTGTGTCCAATTCTTTTGCTTATGATTAATACAGTTCTTCTCTGGCAACATTGACAGTGAAAAATACTTCGAATTATTTCTCTTGGTGCTCCAAATACATGAAGATGCATACAATGTGTTATATTTTGGACTGGTGGGATCCCCAAGAAAGGCGTTGCATGAATTTAGGTGAAAAGGAGTTCATTTTTCAAGTAGATAGTCAGGGCGGAAGTTGAGACGCTTGTTTCATTGGTCTGGCAAGGGATTGAGAGTAGTAAGAAAGTTTTTAGTCATGAAATAATGTAATTACAGTTATAGGTACAGACTGTGAATATATTTATGATGTCATTGCCCAATGTCTATCCTAAAGGAGAGTTAACAAATAGTTGCAGTCTTTCTTAAAAACCAGCCATAAATACAAATATTATTTACTATTATATTATATTATAAATTTGTATTCTGGATGACAGCAGGACAAATTTCAGTACGCTCAGTGACAGATTATTTTCCTCGGCAACATTTTGACCAGTATATTTTCTTACCCTAATTCAGATGCAAGAGAAGACCAGTCTCCAAGCTCTTCGCAGTCTTAGAGTAATTGCCGTGTGTTTTTGTCCTTCACCTCTTTGCTCTTCTGAAAACAGATTGTGTTCCACAGCAGGGTTTCAGTGATCAGAGGTAAAGTAAGCCCTCCTCTAGCAATCGGGTGCTTTGACTTACTAAAGTCACTGCTGCTTGAAAGAGAAATTGCCTTCCCTTGAGAAGATGTGAGCAATAAAAAAAATAAAGCTGTAGATGAGTTTGTATAAGGGCACATAAAATCCAAATTCCTCACTATAGACATTTTTGTGAGAAGCGGAAAACTGATTCACTTATTACTCGTGTGGCCATTGTATTTGTTTAAGTCATTTTAGAAGTCCAAAGCCTCTTTAAAAGTGTTTATTTCCCTGAGGAGACAAATGCGAGATTCTGTATTGCAAGTCAAGTATGCCAGCCTTTAACAAGATTATGAGAGTCCTTTCTGTGGGTTTGCAGTGTGAAAAATGTCCTTAGCTGTAGGTCACGATGAATAAGAGGAGAAGAAAGTAGCCAGAAGAGATCCATCCAGCCAGCTGGTTTTATGGGTACGTTGTTAGACAGGCTGTAAAGGACTGGTTTCAAATCTAGACTGACGTTTACAAAGGACCTGGGCGTAGACATTCTATTGAAAATACTGGTCTTAACGCTGTAGGGCAAAGCAGTTAGTGTTAGGTACTTTCAGGAAATTTTATTTTAATAGGACAGAATGCCCAGGGCTTCTGCAAATGACTTCTCTTCCTCCTTCAGAATACCCAGATGCAAAGTTAACTTTAACTTGCTTGATTTCACAGACGATTATTTTGAATGCATATTCCAGGCATTAGAGCAGGATGAAGAGTGGAATTGATGCTACACCAGTAACTGCTCTGTGAATGCCTACACAGATAAGGCACGAGGATAGTCACTCACCAGCTAATTCAGGATAATAAATGAAATCTAAGTGAGATGTAATTTGTGTTGTTAATAAGTCTCTTCCCATGTTAGTAACAAGCAAATCTCTGCAAAATTATTTGGTTTGCATAAAGAAATTGGGTTGGAAAGATGCCATGTGGCCCAGCTAGAGAAAATCCTTAACAAATTGCATTTATTTTGCAATACTTGTCCCCTCACATTACTCTTTTCAGATAACCTGTATAATCTTAATATAAGCAAGGACAGTCTGGGTATTTGAATATGTTTATTATTGTGGATCCTCTTGCTGCCATTAAGTGTTAACACACATGCCTGTTGTGGGCATTTGAACACTTTGTGCCATCAAAACCCTTCATTTGAGTTCTTTAGGCAGTTTGCTGATGTTAAAGGATTCAACCTCACATGCCCCTGGGAATTAGGGGTTCTTTCTTATGCGCAGATAAACAAACGCAAACACAGTTTCCATGGTTTGTATAAAATACTTCAGGATACCTCTAGCAGAGGTTTAAAGTGCTTGCTTTAATTGCTGGACTCAGTTTCCTTCCAAAACGATAATTACTCTCCTGCATGGAAAGCCATTTCAGTTGGAATGCCAGAGGGCTCTTTTCCAATTTCTACTCAGGCCCTTTTAGTGAAGATACTTACCTTGCTTCAGGGACTGTTGTCGTGCACATGTTTTTAATTTCTTTTCAGATTTTGGAGACCAACTTCTCCTTCCATTTTTTAAATGTCTATCTTCTGCTGGGAAGTGTTCATACCGTGTGCAGGGACCATCTGCCCTCTTGCCAAGTCGGAGCACTTGAGTTCTGTATGTGGCTGTGACACTTGCCAGCTTTTCCACTTTCAGCAAAGTTTCTTCTCCTCTGTTTCCCCATATATTTCTAAATATAAATTAGAAACACCAGTCAGCTTTTTGTGAGGCTTTGTCAACCCTGTGGATAAATTCCATGTTTATTTTTCTCTCACTTTCAATTTGATTCCCCGCTGACGTTCGTAGTGGGGAACTTTTCCTCACTAGAAAGGTTGGCCTTTTCTCCCAAAACCTGTGCTGTGCAAATAGTTGATTTTTCAGTTTACTGACTGGACTGGAAAGTCAGAATTTGAGGGGGTAATTCTTCTTGGTAAAGGCAAAGGCGTTTTAAAAAAAAAACTTTTAAAATGAAGTCTGACAGTTTTTGAAGCAGAAACATCACTTTGAAATGAATGAGCTTAATTTCAGCATTTCAGTGCTTCAGCTTGTCAATCCCAATTTGTAGATTATTTTGATCTTCTCAAAACTCCATTCTCCAGTACGGAAACAGTATGCCAAATAATAATAATAACAATAATAATAGTAGTCATCCCTTTCTCCTCAGGAGTGCAGTAACTTCCCATGATGTTAGTTATTTTCTGTTAGTGATGATTTTGTGTGCTCATGAAGGCTTTTCAGTTCCTGGCATACTTCAATGACACTTTGTCATTGCATCTGTATTTTAGCCTTCTGTTCACATTTTTAATCTACCTCTGCTCTAAATAGGGAAAAAATGATGCGAAGTTGGAAAAACACTCTGGAGAGGTATGATTGTATGTTCTTCTTGGGCATGATGGGCGTTGGCCATCATCACAGACCATTATGCTAAATAATCCTGGTATGACCATCCCATATTTTATTCCTTAGCGTCCTGTCCCGCGGGCAGTTGTTTGTCTCCTTGGGTCTCAGAAGATGCCTGTTATTCCTTTCTGTTCTGCTCAGGGTGACCCTACTCATACACCCTTCAAATTAAAGTTTGAATAGGCTTGACACCTGGCCAAAAGAGAGCCATCTCCAGCAAGAGGACAATAGAGCAAACCTCCTTTCCTCCTCTTCTGCACTGCAGTAACCTAGGGATGGTTCATAGTTGCTCCGTGACTTGTCAGGTTATCCTTTCTTATCAAGATGTAACCAGCTCCTCCGTAGACAACATCAGTGACTCAAATTACTCCCTAAATAGGGTTTGCTGTTCTCTGTTGAGGTATGTTGTAATGAGTTCCAAAAAGCTGCAGTGGTAATTCTCACTGCTGTGTGTTAGATAGCACGCTTGACCATGTTATGAAAGGAAATGAATGGGTTTTTTACTAAAGGTCTTTGAGTACTTAACATATATGATATACAATATGTGGTGTTATCGTTATGGAAAAATCCTTATTCTGTCTTTTCTTGCCATTATTTGTTCTACTTCAAATAGACTTTAAATCTTTCAGTATTAGTGACTTGTATCATTCACAGAGGTTGGGCAGATGCCCAAAATCAGATGTTTTAGAGAATACCTATTTTCAGTAGAGTTCTTCAATTGGTAGAGTTGTCAGTTGCCTTCAGACTCTCTGGACAATCAGCCAGCCAAGATTTCCGTCTGGTAAATCCACATAGCTCCATTAAAGTCAGTACTGATTTTTGTCAGTGGAGGACCTGTCCTGGAGTATTCACAGCTTGATGGCCTCCTCCTTTCAACAGAAATAAAGGCAGCTCTGGAAAAACAGGAATTTAAAGCAGTTCAGTTCACACCAATTCATAGAAAGTGTGACCCTTTCCATTGCTATTATATATAATTAGCATTCTGTAAGCAGCCTTCTTAGAAAATTAGAATTATGTATAATTTGGTGGTATGATGCCCTATCTGCCCTAAAGGTACATTTTAACCACTGGAAGGCAAGAGCAAATATGCTATTAACAAATGCAGAATTTGTGCATGAATTCAGAAGTTTATCACTGTGTTTCTCTTTTCTTCTCACACCCGAGTGTTACCAGCCTGAGCATTATGCAAGATCATGTTTTAACTTTTTTCAAGAAAAGTGTCTTTTGAAGCTTTCTGAATGTGATTTTAAAACCTTTGGTAATTGAACTCATTCTCAGATAATTGTTTGGTTTTCAAAGTACACCTGGAAGTGAGAGAGGTTGCTGAGTCCATCTTTCAAATAGGATTAATTCAACCCCTTTTCTGTATGCAGTATGATATAGTTTTTAATTATATGTTTGTCTACCATTTAGTCCATAGCATCATTGTCTCATTCAGTACAAAGTGTTCCTGGTTTGACCATAGGTCAGGTTCCAGAGTAGGGGAAGCAACAGTTAGGTTGTACTTCTCCAAAGCTGCGGATCTCAGGAAGCAGCAAATTCCAAGCAGTGAAGAAAAAGAGGGGGAAAAAAAA
>VXBJ01000829.1:865715-911699 GCA_013400055.1 Nycticryphes semicollaris
AACCCAAACCAAAACAAAACCCACATAGGCTGAGCAGTTGGTGTGTGCTGGCCTGGAGAAATTAATTCTTGTGCAGTTCCTGGCACTGACTTCCTTTGTAATGCTGCCCATTTTGCTGAGCCAGATTTTTCATCAAGGTTTGCTAGTTGCATCTTCTTATTTTCCAGGCTCCTGATTTGAAACTCTGAGGCCTCATTTGCAGAAGTGCCGAGCACCCACAATTGAAGGGAATGGTCAGTGTGAAGTGAACTTGTTAACAGTTTTCAGATACTGTGAAAAAGCAGGTCCTCAATACCTGGAATTAAATATCTAAAAATTGACTGGCAATGCCCTTCTTATATTACAAATGTCTTGCTTTGTAATTCCAATTGTGATATAATAATCTCTATGAATGGTAGAGTGGCAACAACCAGCACTGGTGATTGATTAAACACTTCAGCCTCCCTTCAGAGTTTAATTAATCTTAGCAACTCTTTATTGCTTTGTAGGCTACAAAGCAATAGAGATTATTGCCGTTTTAATAGGGGGTAGAGAGTAGCTTCTCTGCCTGTTGGTTGTGGTTTTTTCCATAGGAAAAAAAAAAAAGGCAGAAAGCTAACTTGCTTATGAGTTTCAACTACTTGAAAAATCCTGCTTTCTCCCCTTTCCCCCCTTCCCCTCTTTTCTTAAGATGAGTAACGAGGACGTAGCATTAGGGCTTCAAAGAAACTTTCAAGCCAAGCTCCCTGACGAACTCAGCAGTGCCTCATTAAGTGACTTCTCCCCATCCCACACAAAGGAGAGACAAATAGCCATGTTTGAACTGCTGAATCCACACCCAAAATATTTCTGCTTGGACCCTATGTTGTTAAGCTCTGAGAAGTTTTGTGATAGAGGTAGGAAAAGGAATGAGTGGAAAAAATGAGCCGCCTGCCTCCGCTGAATGGTCTGCAGATATCTATGTAAGGGCCTGAATGCCTTTGCCCTTGGGAACAGGATACAGGTTTTCAAAGACCCCCTCCATCCAGAGCTGCACTTCTCTCTGTGTAATAGGAGTCTTTCTAAAACCCCATTAAAGAGGAATTTTCTCCTTTTTGGATTTTTAGTTATTGTTCATTTTTAAGACTTTTCCTGTAAGGAAGTCACTCTGTACTAAAGTTTTACATCTTTGTGATACAGGGGCCTTCATATTTTTAAATAATTAATTTGGCATCTATATTGCTATTCCCTTATTTCTGTACACCTGTGAGTGCATTGTGGAGGTACATTATCGCTCCGTGTGTAATTTTATACTACTTGTCTAGCCCTCCTTAGAAAAAAAACCTCTGCTACTGATACAGAAATCATTCCAGGAGTGTCCTTCCTTGGCCTGTCTCCCCATCCCTTTTCCTGGGAGAATTCCTGTGCTTCGCTGTAGTAAAGTAGGGCAGCACCAAAGAGCCAGGAGGATATTTTCTAGTTCTGATGCAATTCACTCAGGTCCTCCCCATTTGCTCCATGCTCTCCTTGAGTTGGATGTATTGGCTTCTCCCTATTTTCTCACTTGTGATCCCCACTTTTCTTGCATGACCTTGGGTCCCTTTGCAGTTTGCAACAGCTGAAAACAACAAGGAGAGAAGAGGATTACCTGCCACTCATTTTACAAAGTACTCGTACCAGGTTCACTTTTGATTACTTTCTAGGTTTCATACCCCAAAAAAATCCCCCAAAACACAACAGTAGAAAGAGGATTAGCATTACTTTCCATTTCAAAACCGTTCTCTCTCTGAGGCTCTCAGCCCTTTTAAAGGGTAAAGGCTGAGTAAAGTTCCCCACATCTCCATAAAGAATAGATCATTTCATACAGCATAAATACACGTGAACTATTGGCAGAGTAAAATTAGTATCTATTGCACAGCTGTCTCAATCCTTTCCCAAATAGTTTTTATCACTGTCATGAGAAGAGAAATAGTCAGCCATTTGCTTTTCTTCCTAGCTTTTTTTCTGGGTTGCAGAATATGAACATGCAGTATATATAACCTATAAATGAGTCACTTGCACTATGAAGTTAACCTTTTAAAGATTCAGTATTTTGATTATTTACCATTCCAGCTGTTCCTCTCAGATTACCAAGGCAGCCAAGGAAAAGGAGTGACCAGACAGTCAAACTGAAGAACCATGAAAAGGTCATATTAGAAAATGTATAATGCATTTAGTGCATATTATTCTGCTTTCTCCTAAAGACTTTGTGGGGGATTAAAATCCTCCCTCTTGTGACACAGATCATAATGAGAACTGAAAATGTCACAACGTAAATTGATTTTATGTTAATGATTGTAGCAAGAATGGGAAATAATTCAAATATTACTTTTTACGCTAAACCTACTGCTGCAACGTCGCAGTGCTGTGCTGCTTCATGTTTTCAGCATTCAGAGCGTGTTCCCGTTCAGGCTGAGCAGAGAGCACCCACCCCCACAGGAGCTGGCACCCACCTTACCTTGTGCTTGTCACACCTGTAACTGCAGGAAGGAACAAAGAGCTTCAATGTGTAACTTTGAAGGAAGCCAAACCAGTAGTTTCATCACACCAAGCCTGGTCAGTATCACCAGCGCAGCTTCTCCTAACTGGACTTGGAGGTTAAGAACAAGCAAAGCAAAATCAAATTTCCCTCCCTGTTGGGCACCCTGGGAGACTTTAATGTTCGTTTCCATCTCTGTCGATTCTCTCTCTGTGATGGAATCCATACAGCCTTCCAGTTGGAGAAAAGAGAAAAGCTTTGACTCTAGCTTAGACCATGCTTTAGAATAAAATGTAAATACATGCAGTTTGTGTGCAGGGCTGCATTATTTGCACAGCCTTATTACCTGCTTTGCTTATTCTGGACATTTTGGGGAGAAGGAGGGACTGAACGCTGGCACCCTCCTTGTGTTATTCTGGGGAAGAAAATAAAAGGTACACAGTAATGTGGATGGTCTGAAAGGACCTCATTGACCATATAGAATAGAGTGACTTTAAAGTCACACAACTATTGTGGCAATAGTGCTGTGTTTTCCTCTGTCTCTAGAAGGCATTAACTTCAGCAGAATAATCACAAAGACACTTTCATGAGTAGCTCCATGATATTTGTGCAATACCAAGCGGTGAACGGTTTTGGAAAACAGGGTGATAGAGTGGAGTTCAAAGCAATTAGTTACTCTCTTAAAACAGCTGGCAATCTGAATTTTACCTTCTTACATTCTCCTCAGAAGGAAATCGCAGCATATTTTCCAGAAGTGGCTCACTGGTGTTTCAGATATCTCACAGGTGCACAGATAAGAAGGAAAAGATTAATATCACTATAGCCTAATTCTAAACAAGATATCAAGATACTTTTCCCCAAAGCGCTTTCTAACCACTTATTTTGCTAACTTTCTGTGAATACCTTGAGAATATAGTATAGCCTTGGGTTTATCTGCACGTGGAATCATTCTTGAAGGAAGCAGATGTGGTTTTTTCCTGTCCCTAAATAACTTCATGTGTAAACAAGCTTTTACTGATGCTCTACAAGTATTCTGGGAAGACACAGTAAAATCAAAACACGGATTTGCAGAAAAGATTTTTAAAAGCCCTGTAATAAATGACATATTTAAGGAACTGACAGATATCTGTCAGAAGACAAATAAATGGGACCAACAGATAAAAGCAAATGGAAGCTTCCTTCAAGATTTGCTGCTTATATAAAAAAATCGTGCAGAAAGAGGCAAGGGGGGCATTCAGAATTCAGCAGGAAGTACCCATTTATGTTCCCATTTTCATAAGTGTTTTCATTTTCACAACCTCAGTTCATAACCAGCGAGTTACCTGAGCACATACAGAGATTCGCTCTTTCCTCTCCCCAAATTAATTTGTTTGATCCTGACTCTCTGCTCATGGGCACGACTCCATACACAGATTCTGTCTAGATAACATCCATCTGTTGCTATTCTATGTATGAACTATTACAGCTCTTTAGTCCTGACCTTTAATCTTCTTTATATAATCTTCATTCTATACTATTCCTCAACTTAGCTTAAATAAATACATAGCATGCATATATATTATACATAGAGAGAAATAATAAATTAATAACATAGATAATGTGATAAAAATTATATAAAATAAATATAATCCACTTTATTATAAATATTCACTGGTAAATCTGCAAAGAATGCTTCACAGTATGAGTGGAGTATGTTCTGTTCAGAACAAAGGAATACCCATTAAGTAAAAACTTCCTACACGGCTTCAGCTTAAAACCTGGTGCTATTTTATCTGACTTCCATCTGATTTTAATTCAAGAATTTGCTTGAATGTGTAAAGTCACTTCAATTAGTTTCTTCCCAGTATCTCTACAGCCCTGTGAGTAACTGCAGCTGCCTGCGAAAGAGTGTGTGTTAATATTTTGTTAGACAAGATGGGAACAGATGACTTTTTGCTCTGATTTTCACAGATTGATAAACATGATAAAGGGTAACTTTTCCAGAAAGGCCAGACTCTTTGAACTTGCAAGTCCATGTGACAACTAAACAAGGTTCTTGATTTACAATATTCCATGTGGAAAGTTTTGTGATTAGACTCCTAAGGATGATGAAATACTGTCATTAATACACAAGGAAAATAGCCAGAAATTTTATTTCAAATGGAAGATCTGCCCACATCGTGACATTTGATGCCAGGCTTATTTTCCCCTAATGAAATTTGTTTCACTGACTGGCAAATAAAAAAAATTGCAAACATAACATTTGGATTTACACCTTTGACCTTCATTCCCAGAAAATCTCTGTATTTTCCATTAAGAAGTTTATACTGGGGATGGAAGAAAGTGGATTAATATGCCAGCAGTCAGCGATCTGTGCCTGTAAATCCCTTTGGCTTGTAATTGTTATTAAGCTGGTTCACTGCACTCCGTGTAAAGTGTTAAGTCTCTTGGTAGGGGAGTAGAGAGACCTCTGTTTATTCTGAGAAACTTGTGAACTACTGTAATTCATTTCAGATTTATATTTTCACCATCTTTAGGTTGATGTAGTTTTTTACAAGGAAATGAACAGCCATTTTTTTATATTTTTTTTTAACAAACCAATGCAATTTAATGCTTATAGAATTTATCTGCCTGTGGATCAGCAGCATAACACAATTTTAATTACAACTGCCACACTTCACTGAATTCTCTCATTCTGTAGCAAAGTCTTATCAGAGTAAAGGTCCGTGAGATGTGTTGAGCTCTGCTGAGCCCTAAGTCACAAGGTTTGCATTTTCATCACTAAAAAAAAAAAAAAACAAAAAAAAAAACCAGGAGCCAATCATTTACACTTCTGTCTCAGAGGAAATTGATACTTATTATTATATAGAGAATTAATGGAAAATGCAAACTACTAAGTGCCTCTGTGGTTAAGAACTCAAGTGCAAAACCTTCTGAAAAATACAATTAGAGAAAAAGGAAGGAAGTGTTGAAGCAGGTCAGGAACAGTATATTGAAATAATTATTGTCAGTTGTTCATTATGTATTAATTCATGGCTAAGTGGGTTTTACTACTTTGTTTGCAGTGCAGATATAGTTCTCTGGCAGTGAGGCTTTGTATCAGAGCACTCATACTTAACTGCAGTGTTTTCTGAATATAAAGATATGAATTAAGTGCAGCTGCCTTTATTGATGTATCTAAGAGGCAAAGAAACTAATGAAAGGTCGTGTCCAGTGGCAAAGACCTGCAAGTGCTTCAGCACATTCTGTCCCTGCGCCTTGTTAAATACAGAAGTGCTCTTTTTTCACAGCAGTCAGAGAGAGGGAAAAGGCTTCAACATCTGTACTTTAAAGGCTTTGACACAATTTTTCCCAATTTCAAAATAAACAAACCCACAGAGAGGAATTATCCGTATGGAGGACTGTTTTCTTTTATTGCACTGAGTTATATTGGAGATGTTTTCAACAAAGGCTGCACTAACTGTTTGCCAAACTCCCTTTCGTACCTGTTGAGCCTCTAAGTCAACTCAAACAGTAGCAGAGGTTGTGATTCCTCTCTGGTCTGAAGCAAGACTCAGAGATGGGCCAAAAAGAGAGACCCAAGGGAAAGGCTTTGCAGTTCTCTGGGCTGCTTGGCCTGTCACCGGTCACACAGCCACAGGGAAATCCCTGCTGCTCCTCAGAGATTTGGTCTTGTGGGAAGGAAAATATTTCAAAGGGAATTCGGGCATAGCTTTGGCACGTGTGGTCCTGGAGACTTATATCGGCTTCAGCTGTTGGGATGTAGGAAATACGTCTGAAGCAAGGCAGGCTTTGTTAGTTCTGTTATTTGGAGCACTATTTATTTTCTTATTTTTATATTTAACTACTAGGTGATGGTAGTAGTTTCTCTTAGAAGACTAGAAATCCATGTAAAATATAGAAATCAGGAGGTAATTTCAAGGAGTTCTCAGGAAAATTTGGTTAGTGATTTTCATTTGAAGTGTGTCTGTGACTGGAGAGGACAATGTGAGACAGAGATCTTAATCAATGTGCTGTCAGCTACTATTCTGCACTCCTTGGTGTATCTTGTAACGTCTCCAAAGTTTGTCAGCAGAAGTAGTACAGTATGGCACTACGGTACTTTTCTAAGTACAGATGGACCAAGCACAGATGGCTGAATTGCACCCAGTACAGCCTCCCAGTTAAACAGGGAATCATTTCCCTGATGCCTCTAGATTTTTTCCAGATTTACAGTGAAGTAAACGATGCCCTGAATTTGGGACGTTCTCTTTACATCCCTCATCATCCATCCCAATCAGTGGATTTTCTTTTTGACACTGTGCCACTTTGTTACATGCATTTTCTTATCCTTGCAAAATACATTCTACACATCTGGAAGGGAATTTATTTTTCTCTTTTTTAAGATAGCTTTCTTTTATCAACTTACTTGTTTAAGATAGTAAGGGAGTCAGATATTTGCTAATGGCTGTTTCATGTAATCGGAATAAAAAGATGGTTTCTAAGCAAAAGGTTTACCACCTACATAAAGCAAAGAGAAGAAATAATACTGCCAGTGCTAATTAAAAATGTGACAGTACAGGTCAGCTGTATGGGCAGTGCTACAGTCAGTATCTCAGTGCCTAATTATCCTGCGTTTGTCTGGTTTTGTGTAGGCATCATGTTAAAGTTGAGTTTTAAGAAAGATTCTGACATGATTTTGCAGGTGTTTACGGAGAGTTTCTGGCAGATATGACAAGAAAAACCAAAGATACTCGTTTCAAAATTTAGCAACTGGGTAATAAAGGCTGTCATCGTTAACAGAGATAAGTCAATGATGACTTAGTAGAGGTGTGATTAGAAATAAAAGAGAGAGAAACTGTCAGGGGTCCTGGAACAGGGACTTACAGCTTATGCATGATGTAGTGGGGACTGGGAGGTGGGTGGAAAAATGCAGGCAGCAGAGGATGGCATGGTCAGCATGAGGAGCTGGGCTATGTTATCTTTGCAAAATTATCCTTGCAGAAGCTTTTTGAAATGATATGATACAGAAATGTGGGATTCAGTAAGGCCAGAGGAAAGGGCATGAGAACAGTCGGGAGGAAAGCTGATGAAAGCTGCTTACATGTGAGAATTGATTAGGAAAGACATGTTTCAAACTGAGACTTAGCAAAAAATTGAAGCAGAGCTGAAGTTTGACACAGTCCCAGGAAAGGCTACATCCCTGCTTAGATATAACAAACACAGGGGTGGGAGAAGATCACCAAGGAAAGGGTTTGAACACTAGAGAGGAACAATGAGATCTTTTCTGTCTTAAGCTGACAAGTTGTGAAGAGGTGTATGAAACATGGACAAAAATTCCAATTTGGTGGGAAAAAGTCAATCCATCAGTCTTTGTCATGAATGTGTTGGAAAGCGCACTGGGTTTGTGTTTGTGAAAGACAGGAGAAGGGTGAAAGCTGAAGATCCTTCCCAGGTTGCTGCAGAAAGCATAAGTAGAATGTGTAGAAGACAGGCAGAAAAACATGGGAGACAGAGCTCTGGGAGAACAAGATTCTTGAGGAAACTGCGTTGAAGGTAGCTGAGAGTTAAAGAAATGGAGAAAGAGCAGTTGGCATCAACATTAGCTGGGCACAGGCCATTTGAAATGAATTAATCTGGCTTTATTGATACGTGGAAAGTGGATGCTGAGCTGGAGGGGGTGGGACCAAAGTCATCAGACAGGGAATTCACTGAGTTTCCAGACAATGGGGAGGTCGCTGGAGTTTATGGTGGAACTGTAGTGAGTAATGAGAAATTATTTCACATTTTGAAGGGAGAAGTCCTAGTGATCCCTATACTAGAGAGCTTTTATTTGACAGTTTTACAAATTTATTCTGATGACAGGGACAATGACATAATTGGGAACATCTGTAGCATTTGTCCAGGCAACAGCAGTTAACAAAAGATACATTTTTTTAATTGAGTAAAATATACAAAGCAGTTTGAAGGTGAACTGGTGGTGAGAGCAAGGGGAGAGAAAAGCGGGTATCATTTTCATTTTCCAAACAAGTAGAATAATGATCTTTAGAATTCAACACAGCAGCTATTGAATTTCTTATTCTGAGATGCCACAGAAGATGTGCATGTGCAACAAATGCAACTCCCACAAAAGCAACTGGGTGAAAAAGGCTCATTGAGATGTGGATAACTGAATTTCCTCTTATAGAAAAAGTGATTGGCAGTTCAATAGCCAAAAAATGCAGTTCTTGAAAAGCCTGTGAATGTTCAGCTACAGCTATACTGCAGATCTGAGTTCACCTCTATGAGTGCATCTTCCACTCATAGGAGCTCAAGAATGACTTTATTAAACTTTCCTGACCTATTGACCTTTACCTTTATTTCCTAGAATACGGATTTGCTTTTGAGAATTCCAAGTTACTGCACACACGTACATATTCCATCATACTGTGTATCCAATGCAACGCATACAGAATTGATAGATACCCTTTCTCCTTTTGCTTCTTTTAACAAGTGCAGATAGAGGGTATTGAAAGGGGAAAACAATCATTTCTTGTTCAGAAGCAGGTCAGCTTGGGAACTGAGCAACCAATTTGTAAGCTGTGAGACACTGCCAGGCACAAGGCTCCCCTCCACGACCCCAGCAGACATTCTCTGTTCACTGGTCTTACTGTGCCCTGATGTTGACTCACGTAACACATCTCTCATGCCTGCAGTAAATCCAAAAAAAAAAGTCCATTCTCTTTACTGGGTTTTTGTTTGCCGGCCCACAAAGGTTAGCACAGGCTAACCCAGCGCTGAACTTACTTCCCACTAAGTACTTAATTGCAGTAAGTTACATTGCCTCAGCACTTCCAGCTGTGTCCTGGTGACTGATGAAACCTCACCTCCACCTCTGCAGGATCTTTAAGAAATTCTTTAGACTGATGCTTTGTGCTGCTACCTTGTGACTGTTAGCTGTAAACACACCAGTGCCTGAATTCGTATCTCCTGGGTTTTCTCTTCAGCATACTTCTGATACAGGAAAATATATAGACTTGTTTTTGTGAATTAGGGGTGCTTGAGATTTTTTTTTAAAATTACTTCTGAAGTTCTGTTACACAGTAAAAAGGTCTTGTAGGTTGAGCTAACGTTTTCACTTTATAATTTTGACAGTGCAATACAGCACAGGTGAATTCATCAGGTTTTCCTGCTTTTTCTGTTACAGAGATTTTGAGGGTCTCCGTTAAATCATCCTATCTGCAGACTGATTATTAGGGAGGGAATGTATTACTCTGGGCTTAAATTATCTTTCTGGGTACAGATTTTAATTTGTCCCTTTTTTTTTTTGTATGAAGTCCTGTGGAAATGCTATATCCTTTTCAACTATATTTTTTCAAAATGCTTTATATTTTCATCTGTGTTTAATGAAGCATGTCAAATATTCCTCACGTTTTACAGTTTAGAATTTGGTAGAAATAATGTTTTTTCCTGTTCTGTGGCAAATAATTTCTTGAGTAATAGAAGGAAAGACTGAAGGTTTGTGTTACTTTTCCAAAAGGAAATCTGAGCGTGAACTCTTTAATGCATGAGCTGTTTTATTCCTTGTGTTTGTATAGCTTTTAGCATGATGGGTTAATTAGAGGTACCAACTTCTCACCTATGCAGTGCTGGCATTTAGCTCAGCCCCTGCTCCTCAGTCCTCAGGGACAACCAAGATTTTAAAACTATTTCTGTGCCTCTGGCGAGGACGAGCTGCCCGGGGTGTGTGCAGGTACTTTGAGTCAGAAGCCTGAGCATCTGACATAAGGTCTTGGACTCTTTTCCCGGAGACATTGAACCAAATTTGGATGATTTAACACCTGACCTGGGGACACCAAAGTACTTATCATGTTGAAGGTCACATTTGATCACTCTAGTCATGAAGGATGAGAGCAGAAGACAGCTTGAGGGAAATATTCTTCATTTTTATGAGATATCCTAGGATCCTGCCATGCTTGTAGAATATATAGATAAATGTGTAGTGTAGGGAACTGGTTCCTCTCTCCATGTCTTGTTTAATAGAAAATAAAAAGGATCTATATCTACAACATATGAAGAAATGCAAGGTGTATTCAACCTGGAGAGCTGCAAACACTGCTTTCTCTGGCATTGGCTAAAAAACAGAAGAGAGAGAGGAGGAGGAGAAGCATTTAATCCCCATGTGTGACACTGCTTAGATAAATACTTTCCAGATGATCTATCATACCATTAAGTACTACACTCACTTGTGATCTGCTGTTACATTTGCAGTTTTGTTCGAACTTTCAGGTTGTCCATGAAGAACTGATTATATTTGAATACCAATCAAAATTACATTTGCTGTAACAGGACACTTGTTTTCTTATCTCTTGTTCTGCAAGCTATTGTTTTTAAATGAATCCAACACCAGCAAAGGTCAGGATTTATGCAGTAACATTAGCTGTGAGTACAGAGAGGGAGCTGGAATGGAAGCTGGAAGCCAGCCATTAACCATGGCAAGCTCTCTTCTTCCTTCTTGCAAGGTGTCACTTGTTCGTGAAAGAATATTAACATCCTCTGTATATTCTCTCTACATATACACTGTTGGAAATGTGTAATGTTGCTCTTAATAGCAACATCCCATTCTTTTCTATCTCACAGTTGTCAATAAATCATTTGTTAAATGAATCAGGCCTTGTGAACTCGTACTGGCAAGATTGATTTCTGCGTGACATTTCTTTAGGAAATGAATTAAATCTTAGAAAGAAAAATGTGTGCACAGTGGCAAAGTGTACTTTCACAGAGAGGGTATTTATGATGAATAGAAGGAAGATAGAGTACACATGCTTCAAAGAACACATTCTTGTAATGATGCGCAGTACTAATGTGATCTGAAGTAAAGATGGTAAGATCAGAAGCTTTCAATGCAGGGTGATCACCGTTTCCTTTGAAAGCATTATTTACTGTAAATTCTTGAGATACTTTTAGAAATACATCGAGTTCTTTCATTGTAATTTACATAAGTCCCAATGTTTTTTGTCTCTCTTCGGTATCTGTCAACATAATTGGGCTTTCAGCAGTGCTTTTTACAGACAGGTGGCTATGAATCCAAGGGTGATTTTTTCTCTTTATTGCCTGCCTTAATGACAACTGCAGGAGGCTCCCCTTGCATTCTTACCTGTATGGGAGTAGCTCTGTGACTCTGCTCGCTATGCAAAATAGTGACTGTGTGAGTCCCTCACATGTTGTTACATAAATACTTCAATCCAATCTCCTTTTGCTGTCAGTGAGGGTTTCAAGGAAGAGAAAAATAATTTCCCAGGGACTTATCTAAGATTTTGTTAATGTTATAAGTGCATTTCTCTTATATTTGGTTACTCTAGAGCTCTAGCTCTAGCAAATGAACACAACATTTTCAAATACTGATGTCTTTGAAAATATTTGAGCGCTTTACACTTGAAAAATGTGTAAACTTTTGTTTCTCACACTAGAAGGCTTTGTACTGTTCTTATGTGGGAACAGGGTGGAGAAATGCCCGCTACAAGAGTTCAACCTCACTGTCTTGATTGCAATAGCTTAGTCTGAAAATATTGGGTTGATTTCCAAATCCATTACACAGCCATTTAGCCAAGAAAATACTATGTGGTGAGCTGAAATCTACACTTTTCCAATTTATGAGAGTATAAATCTCAACTAGCCCACTTGATTTGTATATACTGTAATTCTTTCTGTGCATTTTACCTTCAGCATGGAATAAAAGAAACGCTGTGTTTTGTAGAACAGTCATCATAAAACAACAATCAAGCTATCAAACTGTGTGAAGTACTGGCAGATCATTCATGTCTGCTTTCTTCCACAGACTGTAGCCAGGTGTAAGGCAAATACTTTCACTTATAAATAACGTTGATATTTAAGTGGTTGTGTATGAGCCATTGAAGTATATCAGCAGGGGTATTTTTTTCTCAGGGCTTTGGTTGGCTTGTGTGGTGCTTGGTTGTTGAAATACACATCCACATTTCTGCTGAAAGGGAGTACCTAACAGAAATCT
This sequence comes from Nycticryphes semicollaris, assembly GCA_013400055.1. Taxonomy (NCBI): domain Eukaryota; kingdom Metazoa; phylum Chordata; class Aves; order Charadriiformes; family Rostratulidae; genus Nycticryphes; species Nycticryphes semicollaris. The sequence goes on from VXBJ01000829.1 coordinate 878,156, forward strand.
GTATGACTGTAGGTAATTATTGATCTAAAGCATTGGACTCTACAGCCCTGGGACAGGAGAGACACCCTGATTCCTTCACAGTCTATACATAATACACTGTTTTTCATTTCTCCCCTCCTTCCGTAGAGGGAGCCAACCTCTGTCATCACTGGCATGTCATCATCTTCTCCCCAGATTCTTTAAAAGTGTTGTCTCTCACACCTATTTATTGGGGAAAAAGATAAATTTGGTACATTAGTCTCTCAATATGGCTGCTCTTCTAGATAAACACCAGAAAGTACCACAAAAAAATGCATTACTATAAATGTTTATGTTAACGCTTCTGAACCTATTTGTACAAACCCTTTGTGTGCTCGTTATTCGTCTCTTGCCTAGAAACCAGGTATAAGTGACTTTTACCTCCCTAGACAAAAAGCATCCCCTTGTGCCTTGGCTTATTTGTAAATACACACTGAAAACAAGGACGTGATAGCACCAGCAGTGCAGCTTTGCCTCTGTCAGCCAGAGGGGGATGAGAAATGAAGAAAGGTGAAGAAAGCAATCATTGTTATTTAGTACAGGACATATTTGTTGTGGTTTACTTAGGCACTTTTCAGAAACGAAATGGATATTATGGCATCCCTGTTAAAACATTTATGCCAGTTAGGGGCCCCAGCCTGCACAGATTACTCTGCAAAACACTGCTCCATTAATGCCCATTGCAAGTGCTGTGTATCTGCTCGAGTGTTTCTTTTCCAGATGAAAGATTATCACTAGAATCAAGGGAAACATTAAAGCTTCCTCAAATCAAATTACTCTTGATAGTCTTAATTGGCCTAATAGGTAAATTTATCCGGCTTCAGATATAAGTTTTAACATCAATTAGTATTACTCATACATGATTTTACTCATTTGGATTTACTCATCCAAATTTAACATTGATACTTTAAGCCATTCCACAGATTACTTTTTAAGCAACGGTTGGTTATCAAATTTACTGAATCCTTTTGGGAGCAAAATTATCAACCAAACAAAAATTGAACCACCCAATTTTGCCATGGGTAACCCTGTGACCAGACTGGGTAGCAGAGGATTCAAATTTGGGACACGATTGTAGTGAAAGATAATTGTGAGCATAGTGTCTGACTCTTTTGCATTAGAAAAGTAGAATTATACTGACTAAGTGGGCAGATTTGTGGCTACCAGCTATGATCAATCATAGCACATGTAGTAGGAAATGCTTTTTGATCCTTTGCAATGAGACATACACAAAACAGCCTGCTGGTTATTAGCTTACAATAAAATAATGGGACTTTGTTCCTTTAATGTAATGACTGCTTTTTCTGAAAATGAGAGGAGTAGCAAATACTGTGCTAAAGGCCTAGAAGCCTACAGATATTTTAATGTCCTAAGAACTCGTGGCAAAATGGGAAAAGGGCATTCCAGCTCTAGTAGTGAATTAAAACAAATAATAAAATGTGTGAAAAGATATATCCCCGCATCTTTAAGGAGCATCAAAAGATTAATGAAATCTAAAATGCACAAAGCTTTCCTTGGAGGGAGATTGAAGTATATATGGAAAACGTTTTTCAGTGCACTACTCCTGGAGAAATCAGACTCAACTTTCAGTTGCACCTCAGTAAATTCAGATCCTCAGACAATTTTAATAGTATGGTCTAAATATACTGAAAAGTGGGGTATGAACTGGACAGGCTATAAATGAAATAATCTATGCAAAATATTGGTTTAACTAAAGGATTAATTCCTGTAAATACCTCTGTACAGTGTGAGAGAAACCTGTCAGAAGCATAGCCTCGGTGTTCCCAATTAAAAACCTGCCACTGGAAAGGTGCTGATGTTTGCACAACCTAAAATTTTAGCTGGAGCTCCCAACCCTCAGTTCTACAGGATACCTTGCTGGACCTCTTACAAAATTTGTTAATTGCGAACGCTTGGAGAGCACTGATCCATGGCCGCTCTGATTAAATCATTATTCTGAAGAACACCTATGGGGGCTGACAGGCGATGGGTCTAAAGGAATCGCGCTACAGCTACGTTCAGTGAGAGCTGTTGGCCCCTGCCCAGAACATTGCTCTTTCCTCGCCTGTTCCTTCAGCAGGTACAGTTCCAGCTCTTTAATTTTCTGCAGAATGATCAAAGTTTAAATTAGATTCAGATTGTTTTCACTTTGGCTTAAGGCATCAGCAAGTAAGCAGCTGGGCCTGGGAAAGGGGGTCTATTTCCCAGCCAGCCTTTTCTCTTTTTCTTTGCTTTTTTGCTCACGGACTTGTCTGTGCTTTGGGGAGATGATAATAATTGCTTCTACAAAGACTTACAACTACCCTACAATATACCCTGTCAGCCTGACCGCTTTCAAAGCTTTCTCAGCCACAGTTCCAAATCTGTCAATTTTTTTTTAAAAAAAAAAAAAAATAAATTCCTTTCACACAAGCCATTTTTATCCTTTTCAGAATTGCTCAGCTTATGGTTTCCGTAATGCCACGGGGTGGTTTTGATCTCACTTGCTGCTTTCTTTTTTTTGGATGTTAAATATTTTAATAGTGCAAATATTTAAAAAAAAAGAAAGGCCTTTTCAATAAATCATATCCTTGAATACACAAAACTCAATCCTCCCTCTGAAAGACTTTAAAAATACACAAATGCGCACGAAGGGCTGAGAAAAGAATTGACATTTCTTTAAATGATTCTTCAAAATACGCATTAGTAGGGGATTTCTGCAACCCCATCCCATACTTTTTGAAGTTATTGATTCCCACAAATCTAAGTGGCCAGGTGCTCATTAGTATGTTCATCTCATACTTTTCTTTGTACTGTTAAATGAAGGGGTTTTTGCTGTAGGAGGTACATGTCACAGTAGGTAAACAACAGACAGTGGGTCTTTTGAGCCTGTTTTTTTTTTATCTACAGCCTTTGCTGACACTCAGCTTGGCTTAGCTATCCTCTTTTTAATCCCGGAGGACTTTGCTTTGTGCTTTTGCTGCTCCCCAGCTCTTCACTCCAGAAGCAGAGGCCCTAACGGCTGAAGCATCAGTGACTACCTCAGCCAAAAAAACCAAAGTTTGTTAAAAATTTAGCCACTCCACCACTTCGCCAGTTTAAATCCAAGCAAGTTCCTGACCACCAGGAAGGTTCCATCATCTGGGAAGTTCCCACAGTCCATGTTGTTTATACCACAGAAGGCAGTTGTTTCACCAGAATCCAAATCCTTTGCTTGTGATACACCTCCTTCACCTTCAAAGTCACCTACAGCGAGAAGTACATTTCTAAATGCCTGTGTCAATGTGATGCATTTGAGTGTCGATGAACCAACCCAGACAAGTGTGTTTGCTAATGCACCGATTGCCCTTCACTCCTGTGAAGTTAATGACACTACACTGGTGTGTAGCACTGGTTCTAATGAAATCCTATGTAGATCCTAAATCCATTCAAATTTGATTCTCAAAATACGTTGCATTTCCTTACTAACATTACTTCTTCACTTGATCGTTTCATATTGCCCTGAATGCTATGTTCCTACGCTGTATTTCCTGGCGGGGTTTATTCATTTCTTGATTTTGCCAGGTGCAGTAGTGTAGAGAGAGTTCTGGTTTCCTTCCAGGGGATCTTTGCAATCCACTGGGGAGCTATGTTGTCTCATTTGCACTTTCTTATTGAATTTCAATCAGTTTTCCCAACAATTTGCTGGAGGAATTCCCGTGAGACATTTTCAAATGCTCCTCACCCCATGCTGTCCAACAGCTCCTCATTTTCTCTTCTAAGGCTGTCTGTGTTTTCTCATTTAAGAAAAATGCACCACATGACAACGTTCTACATTAATGAAGCCCTGGTGGTATCAGATGTGATAACATTCAGTAGGGAACATAGAAAATAAGTACAGGAATATACACAGGATAAAATAAAAATCAGCTGATGGGCAAAGAAATTGATGAGGGGGAAAAATAGTTTCTGCTAGCATATGCTGACTCATGAGTATCTGTCTCTCCATCCTGCTCAAGCATGGACAAATTGGATTTATCTATCACTTTGCAAGGCTCCCTGAGGAAGCAAATGAAGATGGTGGACTCCAGTAAAAATGAAGTGAATCTATTCATTGCTTACCCCTGTCTTTTTTTTGGTTTTTTTTGGTTTTTTTTTTTGTATGATAGAGTCTTTCTAATAAATTCCTGGGTCAGTCTTCCATCTTCTAGGCAGCACCCTAAATCACAGCAGGGACTCTGAGAAGGATGTGGGGTAGGTTTTTTTGCAGTGGGAAAGCAGATCAGTCATTGTGGTCACCAGCCCTCTGGTCTGGAGATGCCCTGTGATAGATACACATAGGCTGCATGGTAAGGGTGCTGCTTTTGCATTTCTGTACGATGTTATGCACTTAATTTCTTCAAGTAGCAGCAGTGATCATTACCCTAAGGGTGGGTAGCCCAAGCTTTACCTCCAGAATAGACATCTATCTACCAGTACAGCACATTTAGATCTTGCTAACATTCAGATCCTGCTAGCCATAAAAATAATGGCCTTCTCTCATTAAAGCAAACACAAAAACAATAATCATCTGGGAGCTCATTAATTTTAGATTTGAACAAACTTACCGAGATGGAGTAGTGTCAGAAGAACGGAGATGTGTAAGAGAAGTTTTATTCTATGAACCACACAAAAATTCATGCATTTTAAAAGAATGGTATCAAATAATAATGACTATCCTTGTTTACTATGACACTTTACAGAAATTATCTACTCCCATTGGGTTTTTGTTCACAATTCAGTTTAGATCCATCTGTGATTGCACAAGGAACTTACATTTTATATATAGCCACATTTTCAACTTATTTTTTGAGAAGGCTTGCATGTGATTATTCTCGAACATAGACATTCTGTGAAATCACCTTATGTTTTTACTTTTTTCTCTATATATAATCTTTTAATTTATGTTCTTGCCTGTTGCTTTCGTGCTATGATTGAACATAAATAGATCTGCCCATGTCTTCTCAAATACTGTCAAATTACTAATTTTACTAGCTGAGTTTTGCTCTTTCAAGCTCAAGGCCATTTTCATTATGGAAGCTGGCAGCTGCCCTTATCGTCAACAGCTCGAGTTATTTCCAATGATTGTAATTCAGAACATTTTTACTGACGATCAGAATCTAAAACTTCTTTCTGTTCAGCTCTAGAAAGTGGAGGAAAAAAACAACCTCCTGGATGTGGAAAAGCACAGCAGGTTGTCTTAACACTTTAAGCTGTGGCTTTGGAAGGTCTGTAGGAAGCAATTCCATCTGAGGCTCAAATGTACACAGTATGGTAGCCTATACTGTTTGCCTAAAAATAACCATCCCTCAATTACCTCATTTTAACCCCAGTGGGTGTTGTTTCTACTGTTTCTACTCTTAATTATTCTTCCAGCTTTGCTTATTTATTATTTCAAATGCCTAAGAGTACAATATCTTCTAAGCTGTTAGAAGCAGTGTCAGGAATCTGTGAAACCCTCCCATGGCCCGGGAGCTGTGGGGCTGCTTTAAATACCGCTTTAAAATCAGAACACTGTTCGGTGAGAGCCTTCTTGCAGAGACTGCCCAGTGCTTGACAAACCACTACCACAAACCAACTGGAGACCCTTCAGACTGGAGTCTCGGCGCAGAAGACACTGGGTGCGCACGTGTGTTGGCCAAGTCCAGGGCATCTGTTCAAAGGAGATTTTAAAAACAGAGAGCAAGGAAGGAATGAAGGCAAAAAGGGAGATGATAACTCTGTGGAGACCTTTATTACCAAGAGCATAGCATCAGCTTCCAGAAAAGTCCATTCAGTTAGACATTTCCTTGCTCTCTTTTAGTTTTCAGTGGATATAACTCTGTTTCTCCTCTCAAGTGTTAAGACAGAATTTGAATGAGAACATTAAGGTGAGCTGGCAAATGAGTTTTGGGAGGCTAAGAAGCGTGCAGGAGTTGATAACATATTAATTAGTACCTGACGTGGACAAAATATCATGAGGGATGTTACTCCTGTACCCCTTCCTTACCAGTTCTGACAGACCCCCAGCATCATTATAGTTTGGATGTATTTAAAATAAGCCCTCCAGGCTTCTTAAGCACCTGGCAAAGATGAACTTTCCAGGCTTTTCACAAATAATGCGAGCACAAAAGGAACTAGCATTAAGTACTATGACAGCAGATGTACGCTTTGCCCACAGCTTTAGAGTGAGCTTTGTAGCTCAGTCTTTGTTTATACAGTTCTAGCTGAGCTTCGTGTTTTAAATGTACCGTTTTAAGGAAGCTTCAGATCAAAGCCTATTTTGTCTTCCCAATAACTCAGCTGCTCCTGTAATCATCTCAAAGTCTGAACTACAGGATGTTGGCATCTGCTGCTGTATTTAGGCAAAACAAGTGACAGAAGGATCAGAGGTGGTTATCAGCAGAGGTGTCAACCGCATGGAAGAATAGCCAGTGAATGCCAAAAATGCAGTACGACAAATATACCCACGTAGAACTTTGTTGTGAAATGCTGGTGACTGTCGGAGGGATTTTAAATGACAGACCTTTGTTTATCAAACCAGCAAGGCACGTTTGGAATGCAATACCTTTCCTTCTAGTAATGGTAAAGAAGCCAGTTCTTTCTACTTCTTAAAATTATTGGCATAATGCTTAATTTTTTATTGTTGTAATAAGTTGCCTGAGACTTCAAGGAAAAGAGCAAATTAGAGCATGGCCTCTTCCAATCAAGAATGGTGGAATATTTGTGAAGGTAATAATTGCCACAATTGTGTCACCAAAATATCCCAGATAAAACACTTGGAGTCATCTACACGTCCCATACCTGTGTGTATGTTCATACGTGTGTGTGTGTAGCTGCATTTGAAGTGGAGGGTTAGGGCAGCACTGAATTTATCTTGATGTTTCCTTTGAAGTCGGCTCCCGCAGCAGCAGTTGTTAGAACAGGCTTTGTATTTTGGATGGCTGGGAGCAGACCCACTCCATGAAGCCTGAAAGTTGATACTTTTTTTTTTTTTTTACTTTAGTTTTAAAGCCTGTTTCAATAATCCACACACATATAGACACAATTATAGCAGGGTGAAAGTTTGAAAGTTGTTGATTGTGTGTACAAAAGAGAAAATGTGATGTTTGTCAGAGAAAGCATGACTAAAATTGCCACATTTTCTTTTGCTACAAAGACTAATATAAAAATTAGTACTTAGTAAGAAAGATGAGCATTTGTTATTGTCAGCTTCCATGCTGTGATACACGTATGTCAAACATTTTAAAATAGTGTTATTACAGTGATTTGAAATATATGTTTTACCACTTTGCACCTGATTGTGATGTTTGTCTTCAAAAATACAAAAATGAGTCTTTTTTTTTTTTTTTTCTTCCCCTTCTGACTTGTTGAAACTATGCTTGTCCTGTTTCTAACTGGAAGAACCTAACATCCCTCTTGGGCAATGTCATGTAGGTTTGTGCTATATCACATTTTAATCAAAACTAAATGGACTTGTCTTCCAGGCTCACAGGACAAATGACTGAACTGCTTGTTACGGCTAATACGTCTCACAAATACAGCTGGTTTTCTGCTTGTGAGCCAAGCCCCCAGCAAGGCTGCTTTCCATGAATGGTCCCTCTCTCTCACTCTTGCTGCTCAGGGAACCCCAAGTCTGCAGTTTCAGATTGTGTATTGAGATATGGGCTCTCTTGCAATGTTTTCTGGTTTTTATTCACATTACGTGGCCGGTCACCTTGACCACAACACGTTCATTCTGCTCCATGGCAGGACTTTTCCCTCTTGTTCAGCAGATTACTCAAAATTAGTGACATGTTTCTAAGCTGCCATGGCAGTTGGAAAGAGCATTGACCTCAGTAGCTAAGTATGCTTTTTTTAAAGGCTTTTACTTTCTTTCTTTTTTAAATTTCTCTGTATTTGTGGTTTCCTTTCCTCTAGAGTACAGAAACAGGTGAAAGTAGCCCAGCTCTCAGGAGTGTTCACATGCTCCACTTTGGCATTCAGGCAACAGGGAATATGCCAGTCTGTACCTAAGAGAGTATTTAATATATTGTATAGCACTACTACGAACCTAAAGAACCAGTCTCTCCACATGTAATTGATGGTAATGCAGCACTGTTTGTAATAATTATTATAAAAATAGCAATAGTAATGATAAGGCAACAGATACACACCAGATAGATGACAGAGAAGACATGACATAAAAGATGTTGCACACATTCTGTGAATTCTGGTTGCGTGGCTTGCTTTTTGTGAAATGCAGGGTAATGTATCACTAACATTTTTCTGGACGACACGGACTCCTTGCTTGTCACATCGCACCAGGATGCTGTGGCAGCAAGTGAGACATTAAGGTAGTAATGCGGTGATGTACTTCCTTAGTACTCAGTTTTCTTTAGAGTGAACTGCAGTGTGAGTTATAAGGCTTGTTTTGTTAGTGGCTGGAGATTTTACAGTATTGTTTTGCTAGGCTGGAGTAAAAATGGGATGTGAGAGAACATTCAATATTTATTAAATCTTACGCCTCTACAGGTAACTTGAGTTTTATTGTTGATTTCTGGCAATGAGCACTTTTGAAAGTCCCTCCCTGAAAGAGTGAAATTAAATATTATACTGTTAATTTTCACCACCAATGTGTCTAGATTAGTATCTGTAGAGCTGAAAAAGTCCATAATGGCAGCATGCCTATAAAAACCTGGGCCTTTACAGCATGCTAATGGCTTTCCATTAGGTCAGATGAATGTTTTCTGCTGGGTGAAAATAGGTATTTAGCAACAGCGCTTTCAGTTTGTTAGGAATAAATAACTGCAGGACCAATTGCTTCACCCTTGGGAATAAATCTGCACTTTCAGTGCTTGCTGTTAAATCACTTCTCCAGGATGATTCGTAACATCTGCATATTCTGATCTGAGGATGTGGGTTGGGTTGGATCAAGCAGAAAATAGATCCTCCTGCATTCGCACTGCCGTGACTCAGAGAGGTGACAGCTTCTGCCACCGCTCGTGGTGCCACTGCCACATCAGATGCAGGGCACCGTGCACTCTGATGAAGTTGATGAGCTAGATGTTAACCAGCCTGCCTCACCATCACAGTTTGTAACAGCAGCGATACCAGCCTGCCGCATGCAGGGATTCATCAAAGCCATCAGCAATGAAGGATCCAGGAATTAAAGTTATGAGGGGACCTGGTATCAGAAGGCTGCTAAGGCAGATGCTTTGGTGACATCGATAAAATGACAAGGATAAAGTCTTGAAGTTTTTTCCCTTTTTTAAAGGTGTAAGAAATGAATTGAAGTCAGATTATGTATATTTGCATATGTTTGCACCTGCCTCTTTTTCACAGCAGCAGAGTTTTAAATGGTTGTTGACAGTTGACTGGACAGATTTCAGTTGCTAGAGAGGGGCTATGGAGAGGTTCCTCCCTTGGTGTTTCTCTTCATCCCAGATTTAATTAGTGCTTCAAGTCATGTCAATATCCATATTGTTTGCAACCTACGTATTCTCTCGTTATAGATCTTCAAATAGCAAGAGACCCATTATCACATCTCTTCCTCCTACAGCCCTATAATTCTCATCTGAGAAATGTTGCTTGGAACTTCTATTAATAGTAAAGAGGCACATTTGTACTGTATTTTTCATAAGGAGGTTTCTTAAACATGCTTTATAACTTAAACTAATACAAATTTATATATGAGGATGTTAGATCTGGGGCTCCTCAGAGCTATGTTTCCTAATTGTTTGATATGTAACTAATGGGCTCTACCACTAGAAGCAAATCATTAAGTGCTCTGGTTCCTAGATACCCAGCTGGAGGATGGGCCTGACTTTGTGTGTATTAAACTTGTGCCCTCCGAATGTCAATTCACTCTGAAGTGTCTCAAATAGTGTGTCCTAAAACAAACAGATTCCGATTTGAGACTTCTGAAAATGTTCAAATAAAATAAGTAAAACAGAATGGAGCTCCCCTAGGTAGAGAGGCAGAATTGTTTCACCACGCATGGTAGCATTAAAATAAAATTTAATACAAAAAAAATTCTAATAGTGCTTCATCACTTTTAACGTGCAGGAGAAAGTAAGATTGAGGGCGTGAAATATTTGAATAGAAATTTAACTGAACTTGGCATTAAATTTTTGAAGTCTCAGGAAGAAATTTATTATTCACCACATATTAACAGCACAGTTGGTTCCCGTTTTACTCGTGAAACAGCAGTTATTCCTGTGAAGAAAGACTGCAGTTCTAAGAGAGAACCTCAACATAATATTCACTGTTGAATTATCCTTAAGCAACTTAAGGAACATCTCGGTTATTCACAAAAAAAACCTCTCCAGTATGCAGAAAGCTCCACTTCTGGGCGTAGTGTCACGTCATGCCTCAGACTGAATTCCCAGGGAAATCTGCAGGGTTTGTGGCATTTTGCAGACTTGTTGGTGAAAATAAGAGAAAGCATCATCCAGGGTGCAGTTTGAAAGACTGACCTGAGTGTGAGTGAATGAGGCAGTCTTTGGGGAAGCTATGGCATAGAAGAGGCTGAAAGGCCTGTTCCTGCTCCATCAAAATCAAGAGAAATATTGTTATGGAATGACGGGAGGATACGGGGATCCTGTGGCTGTTTGAGAAGCTGTAGGGTATAAATCAGCTGCTGGAGGTCACAGACTGGGGCACTTGGGTACGGGCAGAGAACCGATCTAAGCAGGAATATACATGTACATGGTAAAAGCTGGATCTTGACATGGTTGGCATTACAGACAAGCAAAAAAAAAAATCTAATGATTTTGTTATGAATGGCATTTTACAAATCTTGACAAGTTTGATTGGCTGAACTATACAGAGAAATCTTTCAAGTCTGTTTACCAGAAATTCATCTACTTTGTTTCCAATTACAACTGCGCACTCAATCCTATTTTCTATTACAATTTAAAAGCATGGATTCAAATTACCTCAGTCAATGCAGTTTAAACCAAATGACCGCTTTGGGGAATTTATTTGAGAGTCGTTATTCTGGCAGCAGGAAGGCCCTACTGCACAGTGCTGAGGTCAGGAGAGGAGGCGAATGGGTTCCGAGCCCCTGCCTGGGATCTTCGCACCGCCAGGATGGTATTGCAAGCTTGAGAGCAAATGGAGTGTCCCTCAGAGCATCTGACGTACCTTAGATTTCTATGGTGTCTAGAGTTGTGTTTGTATCTGGAAGTACACAAATTTGAAAGAGGAGAATAGGCCTAGAGGGTATTTTCTTTAATATTCTCTTTTTTCTGCTGTGACTGTCTGTGAAGCTCCGTATACAGAATCCAGAAGGTGTGATGAGGGTGTCAGGAATGGCTGTTCATAGTCCAGAGCTCCATCCTTGGCTTCTTAAAGATGTCATGTGCCAAAATAAATATTTAATAAGTATCTTGTTTGCACAATAGAACTATGTTACACATTTTTTGAACAACTGAATCCTCTTTTTTTACCCACTTGATGCAATCAGTAGTCAAAGCTGTGTTTATGTGTGCAGTTTTGACTGGAGATACATTTGTGAAATTCTCTGAACGTATGGATAACCTGTCATGTAAGAGGCATTGACTGAACAACGCTTACTTGTTATACACTATATGTCTCTTTTTTTTTCCTTTGCAAAATTGACCTTCAAAGGACAAGACAGCTACTTGTCAGAAGGAAAGAAAAGATACTGCCTACTTTTAATTCTGAAGAGTGATATCATTATTGGTACATTCCTTCTCAGAAAATATTTGAAGATGGGTTATTGAAAAGAAGGCTATTATGGTCTCTTATGTTGCTGTAGTTGCCTAATAATGTTTTGGGAAAAATTACAACTGATGAATATCAGCTTATGACAGTTCGACAGGGAATACAGGAAGAGCATCTCCCCATCCCATGTAACAAAAGTATCTCCATCAATTCTAACATGCATTTAGGCACCCAGCTCCTGTTGAAGTTAGTGCATGATGGAAATTTCCTTATCTTTATGGATCTAAATTCACAAAATGAGAAATCATTCATGCCTGTCTAGAGCCAGTTCATTCCTGAATATTTATTACCTGTAAAATTGGTTTTCTTCCTACCCCCTCACCCCTTCAGGCAACGTCTCCTGATGGGGGCTTGTTACAGGCAGGATGATGGAATTTGTTCTGCTATTGTGCTATTGCTTGTGTTGGGACTTTTTTTTTTCTGATGAAAGTCTTTGCGAGTATCAGGCAAGGAACAACAGCGGCATGAAATGTTCCTTACAGAAAAGATGGCACATAAGAAAATAAAGTTATAGGCTTTTTCAGAAACATAAGACACTTTACAGTTAATATAGCATTGTCTTCCATTTATTAACATCAATTGTTGGGTTTTTTTCTTTAAGACCTGATTTTTCCTTACCTGGACTCAACCTCGGTGGGATAGTGATCTTTGTAGTTTTATCTTTGATAGGATAACCCGTCGAAATCTTTCAGCATTACAGAAAAATGGGAAAAGTCTTTGTTTTCCACCCCAAATGCAACTTTGCAGTTAGAAAAAGCTATAATGTACTATTTTTAACTCCAGAGTTGTTTCTGACCCCCAAAATCCCTGTGAGAATAAAAAATACTCACCATAGCCATGAGATATCAGCAAGTTCATTGCGGTCGTTGAAATAGTGAGTTTAACTTGGGAAGACAAGCTGGGAGACTCCATTGTTCTTCAATAAGGTGGAAGGAGGAATATTATAATGTGCAGTGAATTGGAGAAGACATATTGTGGCTTGCCCTGTGAAGGATGTCTGCCTCTGTGGCATAAAATCTTGCTCTGTATTCCAAGAAATGTCATTTAAAATGTAGAATGAGTGCACAGCAGGAATAATAAAATTGTCTGAGCATGTGAATTTTAAGCACTAAACATGATACAGAAACAAGAATATTTCTTCTGACAGAAACTGGTGACTAATGCAGATTTCTTCCTTAAAAATATTCGCTTCAGCTGGACGTTAATCTCTCAGCAGAAATTTTTGGAGAAATAAGATATTTCTCAGTAAAAAATTAGAAGAAGAGAAATGTTTTACCTAGCTAATAAAATGGAATTGACAACCTTCAGAGGTGGCACAGTCTCATTTGCAGTATAACTAGAGCAACATAACCATTTTCTTTTTTATGTATATAAATATGTATATATATTTCCTATTACTGTGATAATAGCCTTATACTAAGCCAAATGTGGTTATAAATTATTCCAGCATCTTGTTCGAGTAGTATGTCTAGGCAAGTGTGCCCCTCCTCCCCATCTGTTTGGCTGATATTTTTCTCTGAGATCCTAAAAGGTGAAAACACTGAAGTTAGGTAGTCACAGAGCTCTAATTGAGAACCTGCGGGTAGCTCTGCGTGTCACTTCTTCCAGCACAAATCACGCCAGGTACTGAGGAGATCCTGGAGTACAACTTACAATTCAAAATGACTTACGTTATCTTTTTAACTTGCATCCTGTTCTTTATCCGTCTCTTTTAACTTCCGAGCTCTTAATGAGAAGGATTTTACAACCATAAACAACATTTTTAGAATGGACTATCTAGAGAAAAGCTTTTTGCTGGTGCCCTTGACTCAGCCTGCTGCTTTGTTCTTTTTCTAGCGTGCACAGACAAAGAGCTGAGGAGTCTCGCTTCGCGGCTAAAAGACTGGTTCGGTGCTCTTCACGAGGATGCAAATCGTGTCATCAAACCAACAAGCTCGGAGACGGCACAAGGCAGTAAGAAAACACCTTTCCCCGTTGAAACGTTGAGTGTTGTGGGCAGCTTCCCAGCCTGAGAGCGTGTTCACAGTGTAGTGCCACCATGTCATGTCAAGCAGGTGGCAGCAAGTAAAACAGGGACGCAGGAGACCTGATCCTGCAAATAAACAGCTGCACTGTTTTCTGAAGGAGCTGCAGTCGTTCTGTGCTCTCCCTGGCCCAAAATGCTCTAAAAACTGACAGGCAGAGGCAGAGAGACCGTCCAAGTTAATCAGGCAAATAACTGTCTGAAGGCCAAGGAGGTCACATCTACACCAGTAAATAAAACGGCTCGGGGACATTTCTCAAGTCCTGAGGTTAACTAGCATGACATAGTTCATGTCAGTACAGTTAAACTCCATGACCCTCCAAATCGGCGTGGCTCCATCCAAATCGCTTCTTAGGGATGGACTATGGGATGTTCTCACCCCCCAGTTTATGGCCAAGCATTTCCTAACCCAACGTCAGTGGCATGAGCCAAAAACATGGCATAGAAGCACAGGGAAAATTATGCCACTGTTGGAAAAGACACTTAAATTTTAGTTTGCAATTTCCTGTTAACACCTTATATAAGAGAAAGAATAGTAAAAAATCTACAGCCATGGACCTGGAATAGTTAAACGGTGAGGAAAGCTGGAAAATGATGTGGAAATCTGATGTGTCCCAGGTATTTAATACCATCATCTTTTGCTTCCTTTGATGCCTTTTTTTTTTTTTTTTAAGAAAGGAAGAAAATGAACAATTTAGAGGACATTTACTCTCTGTGGGTTTAGCCAACATGACTGATTTTGATGTCATTTACCCACCAGGGAAGGGAAAGATTCAGAGAGCAGCATCAAAAGAGGTCATGTTCATCAGAGAGCAGATGTGAATTTATTTTCTGTAAGGACTCATTAATCCTTTTAAATAGTATGTCTCAAAACACGTGGGTCCCTGGGTTGCAAAGCAGGATGTACAAGTTTTATCAAGGTGTGGGACTCACCTTCGTTTCACTGCCCTGATTCTCTGGTACAAGCTGCCTAAAGCCAGGCTTCGCACACACACAATTTAAAGATTTCAGTCAACTGCTCCCTTTTACGGCTCTTTTGACCCCAGTGCTTAGTTTCTCTGTGGTGGGAGGCTGGAGAGGCTGCAGTAGAGCAGACCCAGCACATCAGGATGAGCATTTACTGTTAGTCCACATCTCCACAGCCTTCTTTTGTGCTACTTCTGAGCTTGTGTAGCATCTTCAAAAAGAGACAGAATATGCCAAAGACTGTATTGCTCAAAACTATAGTCAAACCTCATTAATGCCAACTAATCATGTCTTAAAACCATGTGGTGGAACAGCCATGTTCCAGGTAAATGATCTTTTTCACATGCCCCTTACTTTCCACGTTATTTACAACAAAGTCAGTATCTTTAAAACTGTATGTCCTACTAATTTCTTAAATGGTGCCCCAAAAAAGGATGTTACCATGCAGAGGGAGCTGAACCATAGTGCAAAAAGACAACTGGATGTACAGTAAATCGTGGCTTCAAGATGTGAATTAATTTCAGACCCCACAGCAGAAAACACCAGGGACTTAAAATTTTGTCTGAAATCCTTTGGGCCCAGAAGCATGTGAAATCTCATTTCATCAAACTGTCCAAAGGATGTTTTTCATGCAGGTGACCTCTGAGCTGCTCACAAGGAGCTTACCAAAGGCCAAAGACCAAATTTATTTTTAAGGGTGTTGGGTCTTTTTTTTTTCTTTTTTTGCACTGAAGCAATTTCAGTGAGAAAAACACTCCTGGTAATTCTGCAGTGTTTGCTCTGATTCACAGAGGAGCTGTTATCTCTTTTTAGTTTAGTTTGATTCCTGGCAGCTTCTATATGAAAGGCTGCCTTGATGATCTTAAACACTTGATCTCAACAATGTTCATTTTTAGACTGTTGACTTAGTTTGGCACATTTTCCTATTTTCTTATAGGTCAGTTAAAAAAAAAGAAAGAAACTTTATGAGTTAAAATGCCTAATTTTTTTCTCAATGCCACAAAACTTGGGCTTTTTTTTCTTTTTAAGAGTTTACAACAGTATTCATGAATTAATCTGCACGTGCCAAATTTTGAAGCTCCAATTCCCTCTGGTAGCACTGCTGAAAACGCACACAGAGTAAGGACAGCAGTTTTTGGCTTCCTCTGACTTCAACCTCAAACATTTGTAAAAATAAAAGACACCTTAAACAGGACTTAAAATTCAAAGTTCATATACCCAAGCTGAAAAAAAAAAATCGGTATGTGAATCCTGGCAAAGAGGAGACACACGGCTCTGGAAATGCGCTCTGATGCTCAGGTTGCTCTTTTTTCATTGCTCTGCATGTGTTTCCCTCCTCACCATCTCTTCATTAAACTGAACTGGTTCGATTCTGCTTGTAGAGTCTTAAAAGGTGTGCACACCCTCAAAGTAATCCAGTTTGGGTATGCCCCTGTGACATTAAAGGGAACAGATGGTGGGATGTTATGACTTAGATGCGTCGGACGCATCAGCTGTCTAGAGAAGGTCTTCTAGCAGATTTCTCTATTCTACGTTAAATTTTCAAGCTGTTACTGAGAGTGTAAATAAGCTTCTTGAGTGTATTAAGTTCACCCCCAGGTGAAGAAAAGAAGTACACTGTTTTTTGTTTTTTTCTTTTTTAACCCTCATGAGAGGAGAGATATGAGGGGAAGTCATTGTGTTTGAAATCTCAGACCTTCATTCAATGAGCTATCTGCCAGATCCCAGCAAAGCACCATGGGCCAGGAACTTTGTCTTCTGCAGGCTTTGTACAATTGAAATCTCCTCAATAAATAATACAGGCAACTCAGGGACATGCTTTGACATAAAGAAATAATAAAACTAATTAGGTAGTAAGATCAGATTCAAAGTGCTCCAGAGCCTGTTGATAATTCACAACATTCCCGTATTGTATCTAGATAGTCTTTTTGGTTGGAGTGGGAGTTATTTTTCTTTTCCAAGAGACCTATGCAGTATAAAGAATTTTTTCTGGGGAACATTTCTTCTCCTCTTTCCTTTATTTTAAGTGATGGGGGAAATTAGGTTAATTATTCCCCTCTGAATTTAATTGTAGTACACTTTAATAAAATAAAACTGGCTCATGCAAGTCAGCTCTTGAAGGGGGGAAATAAAATTATGTGCCAGAAGGTGTGTTTATTTTTAATTAGGATTTTCACTTAAAGACTTTTTTTAATTTAATTCCATTTTAATTCAGAGGAGGTGGAGCATATTATGTATTAATGGGATATGAGACTTTCACATGTAGGTCACCGGCTTGATTTCCTTGCAGATCTATAGTGAAAGAAAGTTGTTAGGATGCTGAACAGATGTTGGTCGGAATGAGAAATGTGATGGTCTCCACTCAGGTCCTTGTGAGCAGTTGTCTAAACGAGAGCAACCACCACCACGACTGACATTAATTGGCACCTGTGTTGGCAGCCTCTGCCCAGAAGCCATGAGCAAGAGAGATATGGAATCTGCACCGTTCTCTTGCTGCTCTCCATATGCACCACAGGGCTGACCTCGTGTACAGAAAGATGTAGAAAAGTTCCCCCTGAGGCTACTGTTACACGAGGTCTGTTGTGCTAAAAGTCCAGCCTGTTAACCAAGCACTTAATCCGTCACAGAATTACAGTGTGTAGTTTTATTTCATCCAACATATTGCATCATATTTGTAAGCAAGTGTATCAAAAGACTCCAAAAAGGAGTTGATTCATTCAACATCACTCAGCCTCACCAAGTTGACGGGAGCACAGTGACCTCCTGATGAAGGTAGGTGAGCTTCAAGAACCGTTTTCCATCAGCTGCCCTGGTTACGCACTAAGTCAGAGCCTGTGTTGCACACTCAGGGCACACTTTGCTTTCCTTCCTCTTGCTGGGTGCAAAAAGCGTCCAGGATTGCTGGTTTGGGGGCTGCAGGTGCAGGGTTGCAGAAAGGTGATTTATGGGCAGTAGCTTTTTCCAGGAGACAATATGAAGTGGAGGTAGATAATACTGTTCACCTTGAACCGCGTACTGATGGTCAATTAAAGGATTAACCTTTTCACTGATAATAACCGTCTAGCCTAAGGGCTTTGCATTACATCTACCACTGTAATATTTAAAGACTTCCAGAACACACTGTCTAATAATGCAGCACTGCTTAATAATACAGCCTCTTAATAAACCTCCTGTGGAACTCTGGGCACAACAGTGAAAGCTCCCTTGCTTATAAGAAATTACAATCAGAAACTCTTCCACTGACGTAATTAACTGTCTTCGTAAGTGACCTTTCATGATTGTATCTTGCATCCAAGCCCTGATGGTATGAGAGCAGCTTTCGTATTCGCATCAGTCACTCTCTTGTGATCTGCTCGGACAGCTCAATACTGAGGGCGCGCTGCTGTTGTGTCCCTGAATGCATGTTGTACGCACAGATAAAGACTTCCCAGCAGGGAGGAAAACAAGACTCAGAAATAAGCCACAGGCACTCTCGGGGGCAAGTTCATGCCAGGAATCTCCTCCTCACTGCCTTGATCCCTGCCAATTAGGAGGTGACCTTCAGAGACCCTCAGAGCTGAGCAACACGGACCATACTCGACTGGTTGTACAACAGACCTTGTAGTTATTCACCGTAACAGCACTACGTGCCGCAACAGGGCATGAAGACTGTCACCAGGGAGGGCATCTGTGCAGGAAAAGAGCAGCCAACAGAACCCAGCAGTTTTTTTTCCCCTGGAAATGGTTAAACTGGGATAGTTGAAGCATGTACTGATCCTCTCTCCGCCATGCAGTTGAATGATCCACCCCTGCCTGTTTGACTACTTTTAACCTCCCCCGTGGAGGGGAGTCGGGCACAGCATACACCTGCATAAGGCAGGACTGCGTGCCCTGCTCCTCCGTGCTTGGTGAAGGCAAAGTCAAGGATTCTTAAATCCTTTCACTCAACAAGATGAATAAAATAATTGAAGTCAATAGGCCTAATTGCTTCAGCAAGGCAAGCGGGCTTCCTCCCTACATCTATTCACATGGCCTTTTTCTTTTTTACTCTCCTCAAACTCGATTAGATAATGTTAGAGATAACAGCACAAAAATGTGATGAAATGTTCAGCATGATCTCTCTCTTCCCTGCCTGAGCTGCCGCTAGCCCTGAGGAAATAGTGTTACCTTCTTCCTTTCTTAGAGAAACATGTATTATGGATGACATAAACCTTCCCATTAGTTAACCCTTCTGATTGTTCCTCCATGTCACTGACAACCTTCAGCTGCAGTTGCATACAAAAAGCACAGCTTCCAGCACAAAGCACTGCCCTCCTTTGGATTAATGCTTAAAATAGCAGGTAGGCTGCAGAGCCTGGACAAACTGTCAGCATGATTCCAGCAACATCCTAGGTTTCACTTTAACAAAGCAGCATCCTGAAATGGGACTTGACACTTGCCGCAAACAAGGCTGAGCTTGACCTCGTTCAGTGAAAGATACAGCAAAAGGAAAAAGCCTGTTGGGTTTCTCCGCGTGACCCAGAGTAGAATGAGGAGGGCACGGGCAGGTTATCACGTGCAGCTGAAACAGCATGAGCAGGACATGCCTGGGGAGTGTTGAAACCAGTAATCATATTGGTTAAACCTGAAACCAGCTTTCTTATCTCTGTGTTATAGATAACTTGGAAATTAGTCCATGTTTGTACCTATTTGAAAAGACAGTGGCAGCACAGATTTATTTTTGTCCTGTCTTGTTTGTGAAAGAAGGCAATGCCACTGTTTTTGTGGACACTGCAGAATACTGCAGCATGCATCTCATATACATTGTGGGTATCTATATGTATGGCTTGGTCTTTCTGTGATACCGCTGTTGCTGCAGTCTTTTAAAGATTTGGGCTATTAAAATGAATGATGCTGATGGTCTCCAAAGTGCTGGGAGAGCAGAATCCTGTATTGCTGCACAATCCTGCAGGCTGGAAGAGCAAACACGGCTGCTATGGCATGCAAGAGCCTGTGCAGCTCTCTGGAGCTCCCAGCTGAGGCAGTGCCATTCTACAGAGTAGTGCAAGAGAGATACTTCATCCCTTCTGTCCTCCTTCCTCCCACACACAGCTCGCCGTCCAGATCAAAGCATTTAGTTGTCTAGCACAGGAGGTAGGGCTTTGCAGAGTGAAAAGCTGAGATGAGAGGTGAAAGGTAAGAGCACAGTAGGAAAGAATTTGATCAGGGAGCTAGAAGCAGCTCTGGGAAGCAGGATTCACGCTCAGTCTAGTTTGAAAATGCAATGGCTGCAGCCTTTGCTCATCACATTTCAGTGGCTTGGAACAAGGCCAACCCGCTTGGACAGAGGACAGAAGAAAAAATATGTGTGAAGTTTTTTAGTAGAAATAACTTTGAATAGCAGCAATCAGCTATGAAAATCAGCCCTCCCTACCCCACAGCTCCAAAAGAGTGTGAATAGTGCTCTAGTTTGTAGCTGTGCTTGGGTTTTAAGCTTTACACAATCAGTTCAGTCTTAGAATTTTGTTCTGCTTTGGGCAAGTCGGTCTGTTGTTCAGATTCCAGCCAAAAAAAAATGAGCAAGGCTTCAGTTTAGCAATGATCCCGTTCGGTGAGGGTGCTGTCATTAAGCTGGCGATGTTTGCCTTTCTTCTTACAGGATTTGACACCAGCATACTACCGATCTGTAAGGATTCCTTAGGCTGGATGTTCAACAAGCTTGACATGAACTACGACCTGCTGCTGGATCCCTCGGAGATCAGCGCCATTTATCTGGATAAGTATGAGCCGTGTGTCAAGCCTCTCTTCAACTCCTGCGACTCCTTCAAAGATGGGAAGCTGTCGAACAACGAGTGGTGCTACTGCTTCCAGAAGCCAGGGGGTGAGTTGTGGACTTTGCAGTACAAAGAGAAGTTGTCTGGGGCTCCTTGTGTTTTAAGTTTGCTTGCTATGCTTGTGGAGACGGTTTGTTAATTGGCAGTCAGCTGCGTTAAAAAGCTCTTTTCTCCAGCACTAGTGTGAAAGGGCACTGTGTAACAATGTTTAATGTCACAGTATTAATATCCTTTGATCATTAAAACAAACGAAGTAGTAAAAGCCAGTGTGCCCAGTCTAGAAATAAGCTGTATTGCTGATAGAAGGCTCAAGGACTTACTCTTTTGTTAATGCAGAAATTAGTCAATTAATTAGCAAATCATAAATTTGAGAGCTGGCAGTTTGGTGAAAAGAGAGGACAAATGGTTTAACAATGAAAACGGCCCCAAAACGCTATTCTCAACTATAGTGTGTTGGTTTTTTTTTTTTCTTTTTTAATTAGTGGAGCTAATGACATAAATTTGTTTTGCAGTACAGTACCAGCATATGGGCTTCTTGCGTTCCCAGGTGTACAGTAGTCTACATTTCATGTCAGTAGTGAAGCCAGTCATTACAGAGTCTGTCCCGTACCATCTGGAAACTGATTCTCATACATTATATTTTAGGTCTTCCTTGCCAGAATGAAATGAATAGAATTCAAAAGCTAAGTAGAGGGAAGAGTCTGTTGGGTAAGTTCGATTACTTGCTATTCATTTACTCAACTAATTAAAGCTTCTGTGATTATTGTAATTCTATATGCAGTAATGGTTTTTCAATTAGAGACTAATGTTTTGAGTCAGGAATGTGCACCACAGAGTGTAGGCCTGACACTATGAAATTAAACAAATAATGAGATAGCAACATACAGAACAGGTGTCAGCATGGCAGCGGGTTCAGAACTAATTTACAGCTCTCCAGAAATGCAAAACCTTGTCTGCTCAGAGCTTAATGCTGCCTTCATCAACCTCATAGGTCAGAGCAAGTACGGGGGCTGCTTTGATACTCAAGCCTCCCATTTTTGAAGGGTGACTGAAGGTGCCACAGCACAGAGACGATGGGTTCTTGTCTTCTTCTAGTTATGGTGCAGTGCGTGCATTCCTTGGGGTTCAGTTTTGCCTAATCACCCTTAAAAATATTTCAGTACTTTCCATGTATATGAAAACAGGAATTGGTATCATGTCATTCTAGGCAGCCCTGCAGGATGCTCCATGCTGTAAGATGTGATAATGGCTGGCCCTCTCTCCCTTGACTATTGGAAGCCTGAATTGATTGATAACTTACACTGCTCTGATGGAGATCTAAAATTAGGTGAAATAAATTCCCATGTGGCATTTTCTCATTTAATTGCTAAAAAAATGAGGTTGTTGAACTGAGTAAATTTAAGGTAGGTAATTCTATGCCTTAAAATCACACCGTGTTATGTAGCGCATAGCATTTATGTGGTGGTATCTTATTGAAACAGCTGTCCTAACCCATTTGTGTACATAGAGCCAAATCATGCAAGGCATACCAGTACAGGTTAAAGTCTCTGTTTACAGAAATCACTGTGTTTCACCCTTGAAGAATCTGGCTCACCTCAGACCCAGGCCCATCATCAAGAACCCATGTCAGGTTCTTAGAGCATATTAGAGCTGCAGCACAGAACACACGTCAGCTCTGCTGCAGAGCTGCTCATATTTAGTCTGCTTCTCAGGCTGCTCTCAGACTCTAGTCTGATGTTTCTAGGTACTTGTTAGCAGACCCTGAAAACAGAGCTTTTGCAAAGTTCATCTTTGCCAAACCCTGCCATACCCAGACGCCACTGCCATTGGGATGCAATCTTCAGGTACCTTATGGACAATCCCAACCTGGATTCATTGTTTTAAGAAGAGTAAACATTCCCAGAGGCCACAGGGACTACAGTTTAGTTCCATCATCCTTTCATAGCAGGCTCACATAAAGATGAAGACGTTTCAGAGTTACAGCTCCTGCTGCTCATAGCTGTGGGAGCAAAGGGAGGATTGATCGCTCAGTCATACGTGTGCTCCATTCCGTAAACATTTTGCATTTGCTTTCAAATACATGTTGTGGCAGAGGAAGTCACGGTGTTCACTCTCTCATGGGTGTCATGATTTTCAAAGCCCACCTAAAAGAATAAGAAGCCCAGTTCCTAGTAGATAGCTTTGGCTATCCCATATTTATTTTATGCTTTGCTGTTATTTGCTATATGCAGTAAATGTCATCTAGGTTGAAACATAAGTGGTTTGTTCCGGTGTGCAGGGAAAAATGATGGCTGTATTGCAGATAGTACAACATACAGGCAGTTGTAGCACATGTCACTGGGATCTGATCACAATAGCAGGAGGAAAATGACAAAGTAAGAGCAGTAAGAATGGTCCCTCACCACAAATAATTTCTAGTCAACTGTATTAAAAAAATGAAGGATGAAAGTGGCTAAGCTCAACAAATCAAGTAGTGTCAGGCCTAGGTTGTTTCACAAGCTAGAAAATTATAATATAGAGAGGAACTCTTTGCTTCACCTACCTTGAAAGTCTGCCTGCATAATGGCACCTGTCTGTGAGATTTTAATCTGATCTCATAGCTATTTATACAGCGGAAAACATTGTCTTTTCTCTTCACTGACTGAAAAATCATGTAAATGGAAACCAAAACATACAACTGACAAAAAAAGAGCTCGTAGCAACAATAAAAATTGGAAAGAGTTATGAATATTTTCAGGTAAAGTAGCCTTTAATTATTCTCTTTCTTTCTCTGTCCCTGACATACAGAGCAGAGCATTTACAGTCTGGACAGTATGCATGAAGATTTCTGTTAACTTGTATCCATTGATAAAAAATAATGACTTTTGATATTTTGTTCTCTATATATTTTTCAAAATGCATGATGGTTGCCACAAAGTACTTCAAAGCCATTGCCATTAGATACGTTGAATTTGGAGGCTTTCAAATAGAGCCTAACATCCCAGGGGACTGAATTAAAAAGTAAACAGCACTATTCATCTTTTCCTACTAGATTTATCTAGAGTACAATTAACTGCAGAGAGTGTACTTTTAGAGCATACAACTGTGCAGCCTGATAATGCTTCTCCCACATCACTAAGGTAATAAATTTCTGCTCCCATCACTATTTTCTTCTGTATCAGCCCTGTGAATTCGGCTAAGATAATAGCTAATACAGGGAGCTGTGTGCCTGCTAGCACTTAATTCTGTCAGGCTTCTACCTGTGTGCCTCACTATCTTTAGCATATAATTATTCTCCCCATGTCCTGTGAGGAAGGGGAGTATTATATAGATAAGTAAATGATGCAAAAAAAAAAAAAAAAGATAAAAAGATATAGGTCTGGATGCATAAGGAGGATATAGATGCAACAGCGCTGTTCAAGTTTGCGTGAAATAATTAAATAGTCTGTGAGACAAAGAGAGATGGGGAAGCAGGATTCACTAACCTGAGGCAGTTCAGTGGGAGTCACTAACATTTTGTAGTGCTTAATAGTAAAGCTGGTCCACCAGCAGTCCTCTCTGCACTGTGGGGAAGTACAGTCTGTGCAAGAACCTCTGGAGAGGAAATCTGCACTCCTTTCTCCTTCCAAACCCTGTGGATGTTCTCTGATGCTAAACCAAATTACGGGGTGAAATGCTCCCACTGAACTGGCTTTTGGGTGCCGTTCTTCACAATAGCAGAGCTTGTAGCTAGAGCTTGTTCCTAATGAACACGGGGCCTGATTTGTGTAGGATTTGCAGGACAAACCATCCCACTGTACAACCCTTGCTCCCAGTGACTCTCTGTCCTCACCTGATTATCACCTGCACCTGACACTTTGGAGAGGACATGCTGCGATCTTCCCTCTGGTGGCAAATACTGTGACATAGGTATGCGTAGCTAAATATTTACATCTCCAGTGTTACATACAAATTGGCACAAATTTCCCATGCAAAAGGAAAAGTACCTTCTCCTCTTCACTGTGACCCAAAGTGGGAATCCTTTCCACACACAGTTATGTTGGCAGCAAGCCTGGGCCATAATTTATTTTTAAATCGATGGCTTTTACAGGCAGTGTGGTATATTTTAATGCTTTAAAGAAATAAAGTGGAACTATGCAAAAAGGCCTGTTTCAAAGAAGGGAAAGCTTGCATTTCCCCAAAAAAAGCGAAAGCATGAGACAGTTTAAAATGCAGAGGCCATTCCCTGCTCTCCCTGTAATGCCACTGAGGTTCCACCTTTGATACTATGTGTGTGCCAGATGCTCGTCTAATATAACAGGGGAGGGAGCTCTAGTGACACAGGTACAGCTGAGCTGATTTACACCAGCTCAAAATCAGCACCTGGGCACTTTTCCCAAGGTTGTGTATAATCTGATAACACCTGGAGTGCTCAACAGAGAGGGGACGTGAGCATAAATGGGGAAAAAAAAACCCAACTTCCTCAGTCAATATTGAAATTCAGGATGGAACACCGAGCATTAACTTACAAAAACCTGCCAAGGTTATGAGACCAATATATTTTTTATCAATAGTGAAAATGAGTCTTTGGTAGTCATCAGTATGCTTACATTTGTACATGAACATAACAGTAGTACCTATAAGCAAACCTGATATAAAATTGTGCTTTAAAGTTATTTAAAATACTCCCACTAATGGTTGTGAAGCAGCCTCTAAAACTGATCCCATATACAAAGATTTCTGCAGATATTCAAAGATTTCTGTTCTCGTCTTCCTGATGCTGCATTAGCAGCACTCAAACATTAGACAAGATCTGCAGTGCAATGAGTTTGGAAATTCAAGTGTGCACTTTATAGATATGTGTGTGTGTATGAGATAGACTTCCACTTTTATGTGTCTTTTATGTGGGAAATTTCATGGCATTTGGGTAGCACCTTCTCATTCTTTTTTTTTCTGTGAGAAATGTAGTGGAAACAGCCCCTTTGGCCCATGAACTGTCTGAAGAGACTAGTTAAAAACCTTACTGCGTGACCAGTAAATCACTGGTATCTTTGACAAAGGAGAAAAATGCTTTCTCAAAAATCATTTGAGACAAGAAATTTGGGGGCAAGGGTGGGTTTCTGCCATGTTTTAAATTGAAGCAATTGGCAAAGAAGGGAAAATGACTGCACTGACCTCCCCTGGGAATAAAGCTAACTCATCTCAAAGGACAAGAGGGCTTTTCATATTGAAGTACATTTGCTGTATCTGCTGAAAATGGTGGGAACAATAAAACAGGTTTCTCCCAAGTGCTTCCCTGTCTGCAGAAGCCAGAATGAACCACACTCTACAAGGCTGAACTATATTGGTTTTGTTGTGAGACAAATCTTGGACTTCAAATCCAAAGACTTATTGACTTTGAATCCTCTTGCCCCTCTCTGTAAAGCTCGGGTGTTACTTTGCCTTTTATACATGGGAACTCTTAGTAAGTCAGAAGTTGTGCTTGAGAGTAGTATGAGTGGCAAGCAGATGGCAGATACCTTCCAGGGATAATTACAGTGGTGTGGAAAGACTTGTATGATAAACACCAAAGGAGCGCAAATGGAAGGGAAATGCAGAATTAATGAAGTTGTGGTAATAATCCAGTAGGGAAGAAGAGCTTAAAACCAGAAGTTAAATCTGAAAGGGGCTCTGTGGGAATATTAATCATTCCGGGGCAGACTGAACCTGTCTCTAGTACCATGTGCCACCACCCGCCATGAGCTACATAGGCACAAACATTTTTGCACTGTGCAGTGAGCAGGGTGGCTGAAAATAGTTAATCCTCTATAATTTCTGCTCCCTTTTAGGCACCGGATAATCATGTGTACTTTTGTCGCCAACATTGTGAAGATCTCCGTGTAAATAAGTGACAAGTTCATAATACCCTGTATACCTGCTAGCTCCTACAGAGGCTTGCATTACTGATTACACCTTATATTTTATTCAGGTGCTTTCATCCCACGGTGCAATGAAGAAGGTTACTACAAAGCCACTCAGTGCCACGGCAGCACAGGGCAGTGCTGGTGTGTTGATAAGTACGGGAATGAGATAGCTGGCTCAAGAAAACAAGGGACAGTTAGTTGTGGTGAGTAATGGTGTGCTTTCCTCAGACAACAAAGGAATTAACGCTGTTGTAAGCCCTGCCATTGCTGTACGATGGAGCACGATAACAAAAGTGACAACAGGGAAACACGACTACCAGTGTTTAAATTGCCCCTGTATTTTCCTGTTCAGACTACAAATGGGACCCTTATATACATAATGGTCCTTTGGACTAGCAGAGATACAGCAGAAGTCAACAGGCAATAGCCACTGATAGATACTTTTGCTGCCAGCCCAGAAAATGTAGCAATTGAGATAAAAATTAAGGCTATGGGATTGCTATGCATGGTTATTAGATATATGGTGTAATCCAGAACGCACATTTACTGGGGCTTCAAGAATGATGTTTTCCAGACACAGGAAGGTGTACATGTTTAAAATTTTATAAATTAACAGCCAAGCTTCATGATATTGCTGACGGGACAATATTATGTAGATATGTGAAATCACCAGTTAGCCGTTATACCCAGGTGAGCAAGATTTCAGCCATATTCTTTCCAAGTGCTTCAGTGGTGGCTGTGGCTGCATCTCTCTTCTTCAAGAACAGAAAAAGCAGAAACCTAGAAGGTCTCAGTTGCCCAGAATCACATCACAGATGTTAGGCTCAATAGCTCCATTTGCCAAGCATGGTTTATGTACTCAAAATCAATTTGTGGACTGTTTTTAGCCTGGTTGTGATGAGATGAAAGTATTTACAAACGAGTAATGATTTTCTGGCCTGCGTTGCCTGTGAACTGAGACTCCTCTGTTGAGTCTCTAGGAGGAGGGGCATTCTGTTTTATACAAGTAAATTTTACAGAGTAAATTGATACACACACATATACATATATTCATTCCAGTTC
This sequence comes from Nycticryphes semicollaris, assembly GCA_013400055.1. NCBI lineage: Eukaryota > Metazoa > Chordata > Aves > Charadriiformes > Rostratulidae > Nycticryphes > Nycticryphes semicollaris. Next base: position 905,584 of record VXBJ01000829.1, read on the forward strand.
AGGGTGAACATTGAAATTTAGAGGTTGTTTCATTAATAGCTGAACCAATGAATTTTAAAAGCAACATTGCAAATGACAGTGGCTTGAATAACAAGGGTAGTGATGAACGAGGGGTTTGGTGTCATGGGAGGGAATGACCTTTCCTGCTCACCCGTTTCAGAAGAAGAACAAGAAACCTCAGGGGATTTTGGCAGTGGTGGATCTGTTGTATTGTTGGATGATTTGGAAGAGGAGCCTGAAGCAGCTAAAAGAGACAAAGAAGGGAAACTGAAGATTCATGTAAGAGCAGCTAATGAAGATGATGAGGATGAAGATGATGATAAGGATGATGAAATTGGTTATATATGGTAGTGCCCATCTTAATGAGGACTCACGTTTTGCACAATATTGCAAGTCATATCATATCTCTGCAATTGTATCTGAGAGTACCTGGCACAAATATTCCCTCTCTACCGAGTTTAATTTTGTATAGTCTATTTAATTTGGGAGACAAGGGTTTTTTTCCAGCAAGGACTGTTTGGAATACAGCTTTTGTTCAGTTGGTTCAGGGGATTTTTGTTCTAATCACAGGGGCAATGAGTTTTGTTTCAAAAACATATCATGTCTTAATCCTCACTTGCACACCTTATGAAATATATCCTGTGAAAGAAGAATCACAGAAGGGGCTCAAAAATCCAATACAAGGCTTAGAAGCCCTTCTCATGTTAGAGAATTTGTCACAAATTGTTACCTGGATCACATCAGAAACAGTTATTTTTCTTTCTTGAAGCAGGAAAAGTAGGTGCCTCATTTGCTAGTCCGTATTTGTTATGTTTCAGTAAAGAGTAAGTCTGTTTGGATAGTGACTTGTGGCTGCTCAGCATCGAGGGGTTTAATCCAGAAAGAGCCCCGCTGGTAGGATTTTCTCTTCTTTACATTCTCTGAGAATGAGTCCAACAGGCTTAGTCCAGCCCTCACTGAAGGCAAAGTTCACACCAGATCCCACCAGAGCATAGATCAGCTCATTGACACTGTTTGCTTGGTTAAGCAACGTGGCCTAGATCTTACACGAGGTGCTGAGAACCCACAGCTATTGTGGACCAACCCCTACAGGCAGGAGACAGAGTCCATCTGCCTTTCGATATGATCTGTAGCATCATAACCCCCTCCAGAGCTGTTCCACAGCTTCTGCCTGAGCTCGTTTGCACTAAGAGTTGCGCTAATGTTGCTCAGGCAGCCTCTGCTTCTGCTCCCACACTATGGGTCTGCCCGTTCTTCATTTACTCTTAGCAATCCCTCATTCCAAAGTTATAAAGCTGTCAAAGACACTAACCATCAAAAGTAATAAGCTGTCGCTTCTTTAATTTAAATAGTTAATATTTATTTGGCCTGGTTAAAAAAGCAACTTTAGGTGGTCATGTTTCAAAAGCATAACCCCTTTGCTCCGTGACAAGCTCACACTTGTAATACAGACACATAAAGGAGAATGGTATTAAAATACAGTCTGTGATTCCCTCAGCATTTTCCATGTATTCATAGCTTTTCAATTATAGCACAGCATATTTGACATTAAATTATTTGCCACGTCCTTTCCCATTGCAGTTTTGGATGCAGTAATGCACTGTGGTGACCTTTTATTATTTTTGCTGTTTTTCAGAAACAGTAAGAGGTACCTTAACCCCACTCTAGCATTAGGATGGAGATATAAGTGTTTTAGCAGTGCCTGCGATTTGCCCATGAGTTATTTTGCAGAATGAAAAATGTGCTTATTATACAGAAAACTGATTAGGTGGAATATTTTCTTTGTCTGAGTTAGCGTTGAATATAGAGGTGGGGACATTATGGAGTCAAAACATGGCTGGTTACATACTCACTCAAAAGAAGGAAAAGACCATGCTGGTTGGCAGAAGTCAATTTTCTAGGGACACTGGCCCAAGGGCTGTGGTCCTCAGCCCTCTCCAAAGTCTGTGGTGCCCTCAGAGCCTGGCTCTGCAGCCCCTCTCCCCTCATGTCGGTCTCTGAGCAATGAAGAGAGAGGAACTCCTTCCAGACACCACGTGTTGCAGGGGCTCAGTTGTTTTTTTCCTCTTTCCTTTCCCATTTATCTCGATCAATGACCTGAGAACAAAGAGCAAGCCTGCATAATTGTTATTAATGCAGAAGGATGTGTAAAATCACGAGGAATTTGTTGTGTGTTGTTTCACGCCCCCGCATCCTCCCAAAAATCTGTCATCACAGTCATTTGCAGAAGGCATGCAATCCTCCCTTCCTCAAATCCCTTTGGCTTTCTTATAGCTGTTGAAAATTTATTTTAAAATCTTTGTCCATGAGCTGCACAGCACAGACACACGCACACACTTTTCCTACTTGCCTTTCATAGAAAATGATGCTGACTTGCAAGAAGAACAAATACAATGAACATTTTTGTTTCCTTAAATACTGTGATTTTTGTGAGAAGCAACTGAACATCAGCAGTAGCTTTTCAAACATTGTGGCTGGTTTCCTTCTGGTATTTTATTAATTAAAGCCATGCTCCCTGGGTCTAGCTCTGCTGTCCTTGTACAGGACCTGCCTAAGGAGCTTGCTATTTAACTCTGACATAAAACTGAGGTTCACAATCATTAGAATTGTGCTTATCCTGCTGACTGGACTCATTCTCCACACACAACTACTTATTTCTGCAGTTCTGCGTCCTTTTGCATGACTTATCCTGAAACTGTGGCCACGTAGTCAATTCCTTCTGCCCAGCACCGTACTGGGGTAAAGCCCATCTAACCAAACACTTGAAGGCAGCTCCAGAGTCCAAATTACAGCCCTTCTGTGTCATATGCAAATATGCACAGTGATTAAATAAAAGTGGTTAAATAAGCCTTTAAAAGTGAATGTGAACATCCTTTAGCAGACACGCCACCGCCATCCATGTATCAACACCATTGATCCTCTCCCAGCTGTAACCTCACCCGTGCAACTGTTCCACACCAGAGCTGGCAGGTTTTGTATCTTAAACTATAAAAGTATTACCGTTGTCTCAAACTCACCACCTCGAACATGTGGTGGGTACAAGTCGGACTGCTGTGCGCCCAAAACTGCCAGGCAAGAGGGCAGACACCTTGGCTGCTTCAGCTGATCTCAGGCAGCATCTTTCCCTTCACACAGAAACAAACACAGAATACATGCACACACACACATATATATATATATCCCTTTTAAGCCCACTGGCCTGGATTCAGGAAGACACCCCTAGCCAGGTGATCATTCAGTCACCTGCTTCAGTTGTTCAAATGTTCTGCTGAATCATGGCCACCATTGGAACAATATGGTTTTATTGACTGGTTCAGTTGGGTACAACTACAAGAGTGTGTAAAGCAAGTAGTGTCAAGTCCCTAAGTGTCACAGCCCAGTCAGGAAGAGGACAGAGGCTGTCGAGCTTAGAAGGACAGCTTGGGCTATGGATTGCTTTAGAAGAAAGTTTTCAAATGTTATAAAGCTATTTAGCAAAGTCCTGGCATCCTCCAGAGATTGGGGAATCTGCAGCCTATATATACATGTATATGTGTGTGTGTGTGTCTGTATATATACATTTATACACACATATGTGTCTCTGCCTGTGTCCAATTTGGCAAACTGCATAAAGAAAATGTTTTATTTCCCTAAAAGAAACCAGCAATTCTACCAAGAATCAGTGCTCCTCCAGATTAAGCCCCTTCCATTCTCCATGCTTTGTAAAGGATTTAATTTGTTTCCAGCTTAATTTAATTCCTTCCCTTTTCTTTTCTTTCTTTTTTTTTTTTAAAGCAGGACCTGCCATCTGCATCAAGTCTTTTACCTTCCAAATATTTTCTCATTGTGAAAAATGGAATCAGAGTTGTCCCATTCTTTTAGACACACAAACCAATTTTTAAACTCATTTTCTTTTTATATTAGCTACTATGAAATACTGTTAGGCCTTGCTTTATGTTTCAAGGTGTCCTTTTAACTACTGTGGTTAAATCAAAATCTCCTCGAGTTCAGGTTTCAGCACAGTTGGGTTTTTTGAGTCATTACTGGCCTTTGCTGTGAACACAAAGAATCCTTTTCCTTTTCTTTGACTTTTTTTAAGCTATTCTGTACTATTATTTTAAACCATTTGAAGTGTTTATTTAATATTTATTCTACAGTTTATATTGAAAATGTAAAGTTTATATTTAAAACAACACTGTTTGTTAGTGAATGCTTCTCTTTGCCTCTCCAGCCTAGTCTGTTAGTCTCAGTGTACATTTCTGGCATGGGAATATTTTGATATTAGAAGTTTTGTAGCATTTTTCCCCTCAAGCAGCAGATGACATAGATCTAAGGTCACCACTTGATACAGACCACCAGATTGCTCAAGCTTAGCTTCCTACGTTTGTTGGCTTTTATTGCAGTCCCTTCTGTATGCCATTCAAGTTCCTTTAATACATAGACTGCTTTGTACAGTTACTATACATCAAAAAGCCCTTTCTACAGTAGGTGGGTTTTGGTCTTTTTATACTTTTCTCAATGCCGTTGATGTCCGTTACTGTTAAATGTGTAGATCTGTAAGGAGAGATCCAAATATTACGTGTTTCAGTTTGATGTCCCTACTGTAGATGGATGTAGACTCTCATAGTAAGTAGAATTGCATAGTAAATTCTGAATGCTTTTTCCATAAGGAGTTAAGTGGAATGTGAGCATTTTGCTATCTTTGGTTAACTGTAAATGCTTAACTGTAGTCTGAAATAGTTGCATTTTTGTCTGTCTCAATAAATTTTAATTTGTCTGCGACTCCTTATTGCCTGTCCTGAATTTTATTAAACTTTGGGGATCAAAAATACTGCAGTACCTTGAGTCAGCATTTAATCATGCATGGAAATGGATGGTCTTTTATATTTGGTTTATACCTTATACCTCTGCTCAATGTCAGCTGTAATCTGTGAAGTTAATGTAAGGTCTCTAGAAAGCTATATTTTAAAAGCAGAAATGAAACCAACTCAAAGTAATAACTGTACCAAAATCAGAACTTCTCAAATTACATTAAAATTGATTCGCAAGGAACTAGCAAGGACGGGAAGCTTTCATTTTATTTCCTCCCCAGATTGCAAATCACAATGTTTTTCTGTCTCTTCTGAAGGTACACGGGGCAATTCCATAAACACAGCCATATTTTACAGGGGACATTATCTATAGTATAAATGAAGACAAAATTATATTGAATACAATTGGTGGGAAGCCATCCTCACTTAGAAATACCTGGGTTTGTGTCTGTATTATTAAATTAGAGCTCCTCTTTAATATTATTAACGAATTTAAACAGCCAACGTTATTACAGTGCTAATTACAGAGTTAAAAAATGTTACTCCATCACCTTTTCTCTTTATGTGCAATATTAAAGTACCACATGAAACCTATTTTCAAACCCTTGTGCCATTATCATCTTACCAGGTAATACATTTGTAACTTGTCTGTCTGTACACCATGGGCTGAATTGTGTCATCTGAGGTCACAATCTGCTTTAAATTCCTGTTAAATTGACAGTCCCTCCCATGCCCATCTTCCTGCTTTGGTCATTGCTGTCTTTTAGACTCTCCTGTTTTGGGATAGCCACGTCTGGGAACTCTTTCCATGCCTCACAGAAGGTTTGAGCTGGTGCTTTATCACCCGTACTATGCTAACCGCTTCTGTAAACCACCTCTACTGAGCTAAATACCATCAATTGGCACTTTGGTTTCATGCATTAAAATACTTATAGTAGATTATCATGTTCCACTTGTCATGTCCTCATAAGCTGCATTGACTTATATTTAGCTTTCCCATGATTCTCTCCACTACTTTGGACAAGGATCCTGGGCTAATTTTCATTAACTCCTTAACTTGCTTCCTTGGTGCTACTGAAGAGTGTCTGCAGCTGAAATGTTGCTCCAGCAATGGTAAGGGCTCAGTTTGGGGTTAAGGGAAAATGACCAGCATCTTACCTGGAGGACGGAGCAGTCCATACAGCCAAACATTGTGCTTTGCATCCCCAGTATCCAGTAAAATCTACCAGACCAGGCTGCACTGCACTGGGAGGGGGACACTGATACTTCTGCATGGAAAGAGGCACACAACAAAGTTACATTTCACAAAGAAACAGCCTTCCCCCC
>VXBJ01000829.1:912470-931127 GCA_013400055.1 Nycticryphes semicollaris
AAAAAAAAAACAAACCCACAAACCACACGGTGGCAGTCTGGGAGGAAGGGAAGAGCAAGACCAGAAGGAAATTTAGGTTTTGCCAGCACTCTATGAGTCAGCCCAGTTAACGAGGCAGAGGTATGTAAAAAGCTCTAATGTGAGCATTCAGTGGCTCTGCAGCCACCCTCCCAGCTGTAGCTGTGCAAGAAACATCTCTGCTGACAACAGATTTAGAAGCTAAAAAGGAGCCTGGCAGCTCCTCATCTTGAGCATCAGCTTCCTTCATGTATCACTATAAATTCCTGGAAGTCCATTCTAAAAGGTTGGGCAGAGAGAGATTGAAAAGAAAATTTCAAATGCAGGGTGGTTTTTGGTTTTTGGTTTTTTTGCCAGGTAGTAACTGCCTTTTCTCATCTATATTTACTCAATAAAAATCATTGCTGGAGCATGACTCTACTTCCATGCCCAGCCAATACATTTGCAATCTGGCCCTTAAACATGGGCAAAATCGACTCCAGACATATTGTTAGAGGAAAGGTCCAGAAGCACATTGATTTATGCTTTGAAAACATGTTACTGCTGAAATTATTTGCAGGTTGGGAGAGACTTGCAGGTTTTGACACTGATTTTTTTCTATGTTGAATAGCACAAATCCAGTTAATGCAAATATATTCAGGTAAGGGTCTGTACAAGTAGGAATATACAGACATAGCTTTGTTCCATTACAGATGGTGTATCAGTTTATCACAACTGGCAAAGAATTGACCTAAATAGCAAGTAGCCTAAAGTAAAATTAAATAAAACTGAGACTGTAACAAGATGTAGGTTTTCACAGATTAATGTAGGCTATTGAAATACTTTGGGTTACAAGGGACTATTACAGAAGATCAATATTCCCATTGTTTTAGGTACAAGTCACGTAAGAATCCGACACCTGCAATGAGCTTTGGTGGCTATTAGTGACACTGATGCTGCATCTCGCCTCCACTCCTGCTGCCAGGGCTACTGCCATAATGAGAGGAGATTGGATGCAAATAATTACATCTTCTAAACTCCTCCCTGGTCATATCATCCCTTGGCCAGCTTTGAAAGGTGGGTACTATTCCGTTACCCTGACGTAATTACCATAGATTTATTTTGGCAAGCAAGAGAGTAAAATTTGGCTCAGGTGGCTCTAGTGATAGAGACAAAAACATCAGGCTGGTTGTTAAACATCCCAAAATAACTCCGATATCCTCTCAGAACAAGGCTGTCACTCCAAACCTACCTCAAGCCCAGTTTCCATCCTCAGTTGAAGTCATTCTCTCNCCCAAGCCTGTGAGTTAATTAAGTTTTAACAATGAGCTGTATCACTGTAGAACAGGATATCTGATTGCTCATCTGTTTTACATAATTGATTAATTAATAACCTTGCTAATTAAGTCTCAGGAAATCGCCTGTGAAATGGGAGTAAGGCTTTGTCCCAAACCATTGCTTGTAGGGTTACATTAAAATCAGGATATTTTGGCTGCTTCAGCTCCTTCAGGCTCCGTGGAGGAGACCACAGCACAGCATTAAGTACAGAGGGCCCTCGGGCTGCTGTAGGGTGGGAATAATTTAGTGGGTGAACCTTGTTTTCACCTGTATCCCCAAGATTTCTCCCCCTCTCTACACCCCTTGTAGCAGCTCCTTGTGTTTGTAAACACCCGGGGCTGCTTCTCTCTTGCTTTATGCCACCAGCCACCGTTGCACAGACTGGTACAGGCCCACAGTTGCCAACATTTTCCACCACTTTTGGTCGACTGTGAGTGCAACCACAGCTGTAAAATAAAGTGGCAACGCAGCCTCCTCCTCTCCCCCCCTACCAGCTACCTGAAAAACTGCACCATGAGCTCTTCTCAAAGGCACTGTGTTCACCACGACGTGACCTACATCTTTTCTCGGGAGCAATCACAGCTGAAATAAGGCATAACGTGATGGATTCTGTGCTATTAAATGAAAGAGGACTACCCATGGAAATAACCAACAACAGTTTGCATTTTAATGTCATTTCTTTTCTTCTTATTACCCCCTAGACATAGAGTGTGATGTATTTCTACCATGTGATGCCACCTGCAAGGCAGCAGCAAGGTGGAGGAGTGAGATCTTTGCCTTAAACACTGTCCCTGAGGGTGCTTCCCAAACGAGCTTCAGTCAGAGCGAGCAGCAAGTATTTCCCTCCTGATCTGCCCACTAAGGAAATGTTTTCTCTGTCCTAACCCCCTGGCATCCCACTAGACATAAACCCACAGCAACTTCACCAGATGCTCAGAGGTTTAGTCTGCCCGTGGAGGGCAGGAGAGCCAAGACCTACCTGCTGTGCTCTGGGCAATGAGTTAAAGATGTCCTAAAACAAAGCAACTAGACTCTCAAACAGCAAATGAAGGTCTAAGTGTCATCCCTCACCTTCATTCTCCAAAGTCAAGAGTCACCCAGGAGGCCAGTCCTGATCCATCCCAAATCTCTTCCCACACGGCTTGGTCCATCCTCAGAGCTGATTTCCAGCTGCTTTCTAAGCTCTGCAGCAGTGGCTGAGCTTCATCCCTCATTCAGGCTGCTGGCACTGAAAGGTCTTGGCACAAGCTGGTCTTGATGAGAATTTAATCCTAAGGATCTGAAAAGGATTTAGGACCTAGAAACAAAGAGATGGGAAAATCCTACGCGGTGGACAAACAGCTATCTCGATACATGCATCAGCAGGAGAAGCTGGGGACAGTGACCATTTATTTCTGAATATCACACAGATTCCCAAGACATGGGGGAGGGAAGGGGAAAGCGGAGTGAATCAGGAGACAAGAGCTTGCTATCGAAGCCCCTTCTAAATGGCTAAATTAGGGAAGATAAATGCCATCCTTTTTCTTTTTTTTTTCCCAAATCTCTCTATAGTGGGCTGTGAGAGGCTGGGGGCATCACTCCTGCCAGCATCATTCGTACGTTGGGGTGGAGGTAGGAAGTGGGCTGGTAACGCATCTTACTTCCACACTGCTGGTGAAGTTTCTGAGTAATGAATCCAGGGGCTAATCCATCGTGGCTGCTATTTCAAAGAGCCCTGATAACCTCATCTCATCTTGTTTTCCTCTCTAAGGCTTTTGCAGATTTACCAACACAAGTTTTCCCTGAAGAGGGATCACATTTCAGGCCCGAAATGCTCTGATTATTTACAGTTTGTCACACCGTAATTTATATTTATTGTTTGTGGCTCTTATTTACACGTGTTCATTACTTTCCTATTTTAGTCATTTATCCTGCATGTCCCCCCCCTACTTTTTCAATTATTTCACATACTCAGTTTATCAATTATATTGCCAAGACACATTTAGAGAGCATAATTTGTTTCTAATGCATGATTTTTTGACAGCATGATTTGTTTTCGTGTTTGCAGAGAATTTTAAGATGACAGTGACTGTAGGGCAGAGAATAAAAAGTTGAGAAGCTTTTTTTTAAATTTTTCCTATGGAGACTTGCACTCCAAGTCTCCCACATGCACAGAAACACACGTTTCACCTGGAGCATGTGCTCATCAACTCCACGTTGGTGCAGGTCTCAATCCAGCTTCCCTCCTCCCAGGGGAGTGTTGGAAACTCTTAGAAATTAAATGTTCTCCCTCAGCGCTGCTCCCCTACCTGCCAGCGTTGGAGGCTGCTAAAGCAATGCTCCAGGCAAACATCAGTGGGCTGAAAGGGTTGCTGAGCCTTGCCATGGTGTTCCTTTCAGAGCAATCATCTTTAATGACTGCCTTGGCTGGGTTTGGTTGCGGAGCAAATGGATCCTTTCCAGCAAAGTGCTGTCACAAAGAGGCTCCATGTTCAGGTGGGACTTGGTAAGTGCACTCCATCAGCTCTGGCCTCGTTGCTCCCTTTGCTTATTGACAGCCATGAGCTGGTTGGGTTTTTTTTCCTGCTGCCTGGCTGTTGCTGTTGGAGCTTTACAGGCTGTCATGCCCTGGCTCATGAGGCAGGAGGATCAGCTCTTCAGAGGTGTGTGCCAAAAAGCACAAACCCTCCCACCATCCTGCAAGGAGGCCATCCAACATGCTTTGCTCTGGGGCTCGTTACCTGCGTTTATTCATGTACTGAGGCAGTCCAGCCTTTCCTACAGATGGCGGCTCTCCAAAAAGCTGAAGAGATGACAAACACGTTTGCTGGCATTTGCTCTCTTTGTGGTCTCTATCTCAGGTCCAGAGCTTGGCAAGTGCAGCCCTGCTGCCACCCATGTCTTTGAAAGCCATCTTTAACACATCCATTGCTTTATAGAGCTCTGTAAGATGCAGAAGGTGTGCTGGAAAACACTTCAGCTGTGTTGATCCATCATTTCACTTCCTCTCCATGCTCTTTATCTTCTAGGCACGAGCCAGACGGTGCTCCAGCTCTCTTGGACAGTGTCTCTCGTGGTTCTGACGTCACCCAGGAAATACCCCAAAACATTTAACTTGAATGTACCAGTCTGCAGCTCCAAGCTGTAACAGGGCTAATCACCTTCCTGGTTTTAGTCTCACCCCATGACCAGAGTAAGGTGAAGGAAGAAGAAAGGACTTTCTCCTTAGACTGTTTTGGGTCAGAGGCTCATTTTCAGAGATTTGGCACATTAGGAAGGGAGTAAGCAGTCTGCTGGGACACAGCACAGTATGCAGAGAAGTGCCGGAGGAAACCTTTGCATCCTTGGGTTTTGAGGTCCAATATTCAGCAGAAATTCAGCTGTGGTTTCAATCCTGCAGCCTCTAGAACTGTTATCCTCCATGGTTTGTCATTGCACCCCTGCAACTGAGGAGTGTTTTGCTCCTGTTATCCAATTTATTCTATCCAGCAAGGCTGCAAGGCAGGATTTATGTGAACAAGGTCTAAAGCAACCATGTCTGACCGTTAGTGGCTGAAAGCAAATCAGGCTCTGTCTCAGCAAAAGCCCCAGTTAATTGGGCAGCGCTGCACCAGTAACAGGGAGACATGGCACTTATCTCCGGACTCATTTACAAAAAGCTGTCTAGAAGAGTGGGGACACTTGAAAGGGTTTGGGTAGGGTGAGGCAATAGATGTTCATTGAACCAATTTTTATGTCCAGGAAAGGTGAAGGCTGCTGGATGAGTTTGGTGCCCTCAGAGAAGTGGCTGAGACCTCACGCTTCATCACCTCCTGTGTCTTCCATTCCGTGCTTATTTTTGGAGCACATTACTAGTGTTGGTACCAGTGGTTGTGACAAAAGCACAGCCAGGCTGAAGGGTATGTCTTTAAAAGACCAAAAAGCCATATATGCCCACACTGTGCTCACATGTCATGTCCTCCATGTCCCTCTTCTTCCTCACTGTCTCAGCATCATTCCCTGCAAAGCCCTTACCAAGGCATCTTGGTTCCTCGGTGTCAGGACAGAAGGTTCCCAAACACCAGCTTTGCCCAGCCAAAAAAAAAAAAACCAGGCTGGGATGGACCTTCTGAGCTTGCACCTTCAAGAAATGTGCAGCTGTTTTGCAAGATGTATTTCAAAACCAAAACATTTTGCACTTTCTGATCAAAATGCTGCATTCATGGCTTGTCGAACCCATTTTAGGCAGCAATTCATTCCTGAAGGTTGAAACTCGCTTTTGAAAATATCATATATGATAAATAGTCGGAGAAGGTAAAGGAGATAGTAAGAATACAGTTCTTAAAATATTTATGTACAGAAATTTATGTACAGCTTTTCACACTGAATTCAATAAACTAATTTTATAGGGCTCTAAGTTTGAAGTTTGATATACAAAAATTGGGAGTCAGAAGCATATTTTGTAGGATTTTATACGACTGTAACAAAGAGAATAATTACTCTTCAGTGAAAAAAAGCCATATATGTCTTACAGCTTTGTATAATAAAATTACAAAGGGGAAATCAAACGTGATGTTTAATTCCTAGATTGGGTACATTTTTAAAAAGGTCATTTAGGTTAAAAGAAATGCATTTGCTCCTTGGCCTGGGCTGTAAATCAGTGCAGCTCCACTGAAAGCACATAACTTAAGGAGATGCAAAGCAGGGAGGAACTGACCTGTAATTTTTGGATCAGAAGGAATCAGAGAAGATTCCCCGTCATCTTGCAGTGCCTATGAAGGCACTTAGAACCTTTAGGGCCTTTTGTGTTTTGAGTTAAAACTCATTTTAAAGTCAAAGCTATCACATGACGGATACCTACAATTTCCAACAGGCTGACATGGGATTCATGGTATGTCTGGGATGCAACAGCAACGAGTCCTGTGGCTCTCTCCCACCATGGCTGCTTTCCTTAAGATTGGTGTAAACCAGCTAAATCAAAAGCCTTTCTGTTCTAGCAGGGAAATGGCCAGGACCATTCCCTGCCCTGCATGTCCCAGGCTGGAAAACGCCAGCCTCAGCACGTGGCTGAGTATGGAGAGTGCAAAACAGACCAGGGGCAAAAGTTTCCACTCCATTGCACCTTGTGCTTTCAAATACAAGCTACAGCTCTTACCCATATCCAGACACATTTATCCCCCACGCGGGGATCCAATGTCATGGGAGCCGATTCGTGGCCACTGAACAGATGTCCTTAAACCGCAGTGATTTCAGAGAGGATATTTTGGGCAAACACACACCCCTGATTTTCTGCTGCCACCATTACAAAAGGGCTCACTCACCCTGGGAGTGTTCATGCTGCAAAGGTAACGCTGCCTCTCTTCTTCAGCTCTGCAATTATTTTTTTTCAGCAATGTGTTATGGGGCTTTTTTCACAGCTATTTCCTCCCCTCTCCCAACTTCCTGCACAGCAAAGTCTTGTTTTTCACCTTCAGTCTGACTTTGTAATCCATGGTTGGTTTCAAATCAGCCATTCCGTGTGGTAATGAATGGATTAACTTTCTGCTTTCTGATGAATAGTAGGAAAAATGTTTCTGAATTATCAAAAAATAATTGGAATTAAAATTGTAAATGGTTTCTACAAGGGACATTTTTGTAATTAGTTGAATCCGTGTGATGGAAGCTATTATAAATAACAAAAAAATGTGTTTACCTAATCACTGGGAAAGTGCACATTAGCTCTCTAATTAGAAGTCCCTCACGGCTCTTCTACAAACTTTGGACATAAAATAATTTCTTTCATGCTTCCTTTAGCAGGCGAAGGAAACTCCATCAGTTCCATTTGTGCATGTCCACAACTGCGAAGGCGGCTGCAAATTTAATTGCCAAATTCACACTCGTTTATCTCAGCACGTCCCTGCAACTTCCCAGCACCTCATCCTCAGCACCCCCCACAGGCGCCGAGAGCCAAACTAGTCTGTGCCATTTTGGCCACTACCAATCCAGTACATCTCTCGGGCACTACTGGAGGGGCAGCTGTGTGTTATAAGGTTGAAACAGGTTCAAGCCCACCTGGGTGCAGTGGGAAGGGATGGAGAAAAGCTAATGGTTGCTCCAGGCAGTATGCCATGGGATTCTGCTCCAGAAGAAATGCCATTTTCTGTTATTGTGGGCTTGATTTGGCTTTCCACTAAGTCATCTTGCAAACTGCTCTCATGTTGAGGAGTGAAGACCTTTCACCTCCCTGCTTTCAACACACAGTGAGGATGCCACAGGCAGAGAGAGGCTTTTTTTTTTTTTTTTTTGCAGACCGTCTCTCATTCAACACACCCCACGTTTCTAACTGCAATGAAGCATCCCTGTAACACCCCCTGAAGCCCTCTATTCATGTCCCTGGGCAGATATCAGAGCAATCCCAAATTCCCTGGGTAACAAGTATTTATAGCTATATGTTCCCGTAGATTCCTATGGGAACACAGCTATGCAGCTATGGGATGGGATGCTGAGGCTGTGCTCTTGATGGGGGGGTGATGTAGGGGGGTGGGTGTCACTGCATCCCCAGAACTCAAGTCTAGATTGAAATTCTTTACAACAAACAAACAAGAAAAACCCACCCAAAACCAACCTTTGGGCACACAGTTGCAGTACTTCACAACATTTCAGGCAAAAGCCAAATAGCTGGTCCCAGTATACTTGCTCATTTTCCAAAAATGAGCATACTACAGCTAAAGTTACTTCTTAAATAACAATATCATACATATTCAGATGAAACTGCTGCGATGGAGCCAGTCCACCGGACTGTGATTTTCATGCCAGGCATGAGCTCTTGTTGTTCGAGCCCACGGTGTGGTGTACTTCATTGCACCAGTGTTTTTCAGCTCTATACAGAGTCAACGAGATGTTTTGTGTGCTTTGAATTAAACACTCACCCAAGCGCATCCCTAGATGTGGCCACAGGAAAGGGCTGCGGGTCCCTGGCACTGACAGCCCTCTGCTGCATCAGGGCAATGGAACAGCCTCCAGGTATGGGGAGAGCCACAAGCTGGGACCCCAAACAGCATCAAATCTGTTTCTACCCCAGAGATTTTATTTCAGGAATATAAGAGAGTTTTAGTACGTCGTGCAGGAAGGGCAAATATGTAAGTGTCTGCAGCCAGCTATACTAATCACACTGGGTATTCAAAGGTGAGGTGGCTCTCCTGTAAAACTTTTCACTCCAGAGCTGTTTTCCCAAAGAAGTCTAGGTATTTAATACAGCAAAGTTAGTATCTGATGATTAAGTCGCATTAGGGCAGGGTTTTTTAAATATGTTTGACCTATTTTGTGAATAGCGAACATAGATTTATCCTTGGCACGCTAAATAGCTTTTTTAACCTGCTGTGTTAAACTGAGCAAAAATGAAGATTTTATTACGGTTACAGAGATAAATTCATAACATGAGGGGGTCTTTTTCTGATCCAGTTTGTATGGTGAAAATCTTCTTTAATGACTGCGAAGAGGAAACATTACTTAACAAATGAAAACACCCTTTACAATTTAAGAATATATGACCTATTTTATCTACTTAAGAAAAACTATTAAGTAGATACATTTGCCACAGTACTGAATGCTGCAAAGGGAGTTACGCTACATTTCATAGATAGCCTGGCAATTAAAGTCGCTGCTCTGCTGTGATTGCTGTAACGCCACAGCACAAACAGCCTCTGCACTTGAGGGTAACTACACCGAGAAGAGCAAATGTGGGTGGTTTTTTTCTAATATCACCTAGTGGGTAGGCAAGCAGAGGCACTGTATGGTTGACAACAATGATTTCTGTCTTCCAGAATCTCAAAACCTATTGATTGTTTAAAATCCCAAGGTAAAGAGAAGAAAAATACTTGTTTTTTGAAACTGAGGTATTAGAAGCTGGTTACCCGAGGCTCATGGAGATTAGCAGACCCCATAGTAATGCAGATGTTCTCCTTGTCTCCTTTCCCTCCCCACCACACACATCCATACCGGCACATAGCTCCAGGCTTTTCCACTTTCTCCACACGTGGCTATTTTAGATGTAGAAGCACAGTTAGTTTTTCAACATGGGAATGCCAACATCACCAGGAAAGCTGTTTGGTTCTGCCCACACAGGGCTTGGAGACACAGAATCCCTCTCCGACAGAAGAAGGAATAGCAACTAGCAGTCCATGCCTAGGAGCTCTCCTGCTCCTGCTCCAGGTGCTCCAAAATCAGTACGAGAGGTTTTACTGAGCAGGACATGGTCCCACAGTCCTGAACCATGACAGAAGAGATGTCACACAGAAAGGTACAACCTCATCACTCTTTAACAGAGAGCATACTGATACCATACACCTGCTTTTGCCTATTAATTACTTTAGCAGGCTGCAATGAAGCATTTAGCATGATAATGTGGCAAACAGCACCCATATAAAGACTTGCTGATAAAGACAGTCCAGACAACAGAGACTGGGAGATGATGTTCCAGAGCTCCCATCAGAGCAAAAGTTCACAATGTTGATTAAACATGTTGGTTTTCCAAACATTTCCATTAAACTCAGAGCAAGGAGTTAGAATTAAGAGTTAAGTAGTGCCTTCAGCCCAGTGGTAAGCAGAAAGAAGGACACAACCCTTCCCCAGGGTGCTCTCCTCAGCACACCTGAGGGTGTCAAAAGCTACTCCAAGTATGGAGAGGTGCAACCCGCCCCCACCATCTCAGATGGATGCCAAGTCTGAACCTCTGAGTATTACAGTATAAAAATTACTATTTGCACCTGAAAAATCCTTACAAAGTAATTTTTTTCACAAATATTCAGGTTTGTTTGGTTTTTTTTTCAAATGTGCACAGTGATGCGAATTGTAAGTGTGAATGGTAAATACTCGTTTTTGTCCCATTTTAGTACCACTGCTGGTTGCAGGCAGCAACAGCACATCAGTTCCCAAGAACTGAGGATGTAGGGCTGTTGCATACAAAATACACTTGGTACTCTGCAAGTCTGGAGAGGGATGTAGGTGCCCCAAATTACCGACAATCCGAAAAAGTTTCTTAGGCAACTTACCTCAACGTAGGAGGCAAATACCATGAAATCAATTTCTGTGCCCAATTTACTCCCAATGACACCTGCACAGATATTAAAGGGTAATTTGTCATTTCACATGTCACATTATTTCAGGTCACGGGATCTCCAAGTCAAAACTTGGTTCTGACCCTCCGCTCCATAATCCAGAAATGGAAAGTAAAAACACCTTTTTTTTTTTTCTTCCCCCAGAAGAGAAGACACAAGTTATAAATAAAAGTAGATAAAGTGGGTAAATCACCCTTGGTACTCTACCACCTCAAACCCACTCTTATTGTAAGAACATCTTTTATTATCCCACAGCCCATAGTGGGAGAAGATCATTTCATGTCCAGGGAAACGTGACTTGCTAGAACGGCCTGCGGATCATGGAGGGTGTGATGCGAGCCCTCCAGGTAATTTATCCGCCTGCTTGTTTAGGGGGAGCTGCAGCAGCAGTAAATGGCTACGGTACAGAGTGACAGGATGATACTTGGTGATATAGTGAGCAATTCAGGACATAGGAAACATCAAAGAAAAGAAGCAAGATGGTACTAAATGCAGTCCTGATAGAGAAAATGATGGAGACAGAACAGTAATATACATATATATAAAAATATATATACACACACACACACCTAAACCAAATAAACCCTTGATGCAAGTGGAGCGAGAGAAGGGAGGGCAGAGCAGGGAAGTGAGGGCAAGGTAGGACAGTTCTTGGCTGGGGGACACCCAAGGCTGACCCCACACAACCTTCACACAGGGTGGGTGCTGAGCACAGGTGCTCCCCTGTGTTTTCATCCATCATGGGAGGGGTGAGGAGGGATCTAAATTTTGTGGAGCAGCACCACACTGCAGCCATTGCTCAGCTGCAGCCAGAGAAGCCTTATTTATTCATCCCAAATTCATCATGGGTATTTTTCCAAATCAGAATGGCATTTTTTATACCCCTGTTGCTAACTCTCCTGCAGTCCCATGGTGCAAGTGCCAGTACACGGGAACCGGTCACTGGAAAAGGAGGGGAGCCTGGCTATATCCCCTGTAGCCACAGCCCGTCCTTGAAAGGTCCCTCTGACCATCACAGGAGATCATCCATCAGCTGGTGGCATCAGTAACCAGGGAATGCTGTAAGGACAGGCAGGTGCCCTGGCACAACCTTGAAAGGTGCAACTACTGCTTGATGCAAAACACATTATGTTCCAGTGAGGGCTTAAAAAGAGATTTCAGTACTTGTGAATGACATTTTATACATAACTAAAGTTATACATATATATGAAATAGCCGTTACTCACCAGTAAACTCTCTTGATAATCAATTGCTAATTAAGTACCACTGCTCTAATAGATCTAGAGCCTTTTTCAGACACTAGAAGTGCAGCCAATAGTATTTATTGATTATGCAGGTCACAGGCACTGGAGAGGAAGAGGTGTCTTCTTCCCTGTGTCTTTGAGAAGCTGTATGCCAGCAGTATCTGAAAAACAGAAATCAGAATTAACAGAATGATTTGTTATTACCTAATTCCTTTTGACTCTGGATGTGAACACATTTTCTATAGGAATAAGCATCCCAGGAGATGTCTGGTACCTACCCAGACCATTACAGAGGCGGAAAGAAATCAGTGTGATACTAATAAGCACTGAAAGCTGGCTCCCATTCAATGTCTCTTGAACTTTTGCTGAAACCGCTGTTCCAGTGAAATGTACTGTACAGTGCTGGCCTTTCCCCAAAAGAAGTTTGTCCCTAAAACCCTTGGGACACGTGAGTTCTTCCGATGTGGCATTACTGAGCCTGAATGAGACATGCCTGGGACCTCAGCTTGCAGCTCAGTCTAGGCAAGACTCTACTGAGACCTACTCTCTTTTGCTGGGCTGCTACTTACCATTTACATATTACAACCATAAATTCCTTCACTAACAAGAAACAATTCTGCTTACTTTTTTTTTTTTTAATAAAAAAATCTTACACTTAGAGCAATTTAAAACTACCTTTCAGTTGCTTTCTTGCTGCTATCAATCAGAGATGCACTTCAATTCCACAGTGCTCTAGGGACTCAGTAGGTTAGAAAAAGCAAATAGGAAAATAGAATGAATATTTTCTTTTTTTTTTTTTTTTTTTGTTATTCCTTGCAATAACCAGAAAGCAGTCCCTGAAATCTGTTAAAAGTAATAGGAACTGGCTGCCCTTTTAATATGCCCTCTTTTAAGGTGTCTATTAGGAGCCCAAAATACAGTTCAGTATTCATTACAGCAGCATGACTCAAGTTTTATTGAAGCCCAAATTTCTTATGCAACAGAGTTTGTGCAAATTCTCATTGATATTTTACTGTGGTTCAAACCTCCTTTGTGTACCAGCGGTTGTGTGGGTGTGCATGGGAGTGTGAGCATCTGAGAGAGGGATGCTTCAGCGTGCATGATAAGTGCCAGCCATGATCTGTAGCTGTGTGGTCGCCAGACAACCCAAGAAGTATCCAGTAAACACTGTGCATAATTTTCAGCCAACATCTTATTTGTGAAAAAAATTCCTTAAAAGGTTCTACACATGCCTTTTTATTTTTTGCTCTGCTAATTTTCCTTTAAAAGCCCAAGTGTGCAAAACCATTACAACCATCGATGATGCTCCAGGCAAGCCTTTTTTTTTTTTTATTTATTTATTTTTTTTTGCTTTCTTTCTGCAGGAGGAGGTGATTACTGTCAGAAGTTCCCTTATTCTTCCTGAAAATCACCCCAAGTTTCCCATTGCCTCTGGGCATGAATTTCCCAACCTGGGAGCCTGTCATCTAATAAGGACAGAAAGAAGAACTGGGCACTTAAAATAAGGGAAGAAGAAGAAACACCTTAGTCAGTGTTTAATCCTGTACTGCGGAGATGACATTAGATCATTGGCTCATAAATGACGTCAAATCCCACCATATCTTCTCCCATTTTTACAAGTGAAAAAAGAAAATCTCAGTATCTTACTTGGTTTCCAGTTTATCCAGGTATGGAATTACCTTTATCAAACTGGAAAATAAGCCGCCTCGTGGCACCCTGGCAGAAATCATCTCCTCCATAATGTGGCAATCACACACAGGTCCCTCACCACAACTGCCCCATTTGATCCGTAATGGGCAGACTGGAGATACGCAGTGTCTGTGATAAAATAAGGCTTCCTTAAAGCCTGATCAAAAAGATAATAGACTTGGAAGAGATTTGTCTTTAGCACCAGGAACATGGCCCAGCCAATACAACCAAAGGTAGATGAGTACTGAAAATACCTCCCTGAGTGCAGGGGAAGCCAGGACCCATGAGAAAGCAAGATAACAGGAATAAATTCAGTCTCAGATTAGGACCTTCTAAGGAGGATGGACCCAGACTTGAACTTGCTTCCCAGCCCAAACCCAGGCTGCCATCTGTGTAGTCTTGCAAACAGCAAGGACAGAAATGCCCACAGTATTTCTTTCTCCAGAGGAGAGACCCAAATGTCCCCATGTACCCCAAGATGGTGGTACAGAGATGCCAGGGGAGAAGCCTGCAGCCAAGATGGTCCTGCAGATGCCTCCATCCATATCAACCAGCCCCATCTCCCTCACTCCACCTAGCCCAAGTAATCCAGATAAATGAAAAATAAAGCAAGCAAGCCTCATTTTTCCTGACATAAGAAAAAGAGCAAATTAGCCGCCTTTGAGCAACAATTAGGAAGCGGAGCATTTCTCTGGGCATTACTACAGAAGTAGATCATCCCTCAGAGCAGAAGCCATAATAGCTTTTGAATCATTATAAGCACTGCACATTCAAGCAACAGTGATTTGCACTGAAAATAATCTAGGGAAGACAATGAAAGCAGCATTTATGTAAATAAACTAACCTTAGCTTTTTGATACATTTGTATTGCACAAGGGTTTTGTTTTTCTACACCGAAGGAACCTCATATAAGAGAAAGAAAATGAGAACGAAAAGGATTAAAGGGCTTCAAGAATTTTAATATTTCACTCTCTTTAGTGGATGGCTATTTTCCACAATCTGATACTAGATGCAAATAGTTGTAGCCAAATTCAATTCTATGTTTACCAATGCAATTTTAGGTTGATATCAAACCGTCAGATTTACTCAAACCCAATGAAAATTGCACATCAGTCACAACGTCTGTATCACAACCAGAGCAGAGAATATTTTAGAAACAGCTCTGAGAAATTGCCACTCAGAAAAAAGGTAGTTGTGAAGCTGCTACATCTGCCAGACCCCTAACACTGTCCCGAGCCACCTATACCTTGCAGCTGTTTAAAAACCCATTTTTTCATTTAAAAAGGAAGTAAAATAAGAAGGAACACAGTAAAAAAATAATAAAATAAAAATAATTTTAAAAAGCCTCTTGGAAAAACCGTATTGTGCAACTGCAGGGCAGAGACCTCAGAGGGTCTTAAATAACTGCATTGTAAGACACCAAAAAAGCATGTATTTCCAGGACTACCTCATTAAATTAATGCAGCTCAGTTTTAAAGTCTGTTTGTCCCATTCAACCAGAAGAACTGATTTCAGTTAAACTGCTACTCCCTAAGGCGTTTTACTCCTGGTTTATTTGGTTTTACACTCATTTGAGTTAAACTATTTCAATTTTGCCTACAGGAAGAGTGCTTGGATTTAAAAATACAAAACCAAAAAAACCATCCATTGTACATGTCAATTGTACCAAGAAAAAGGTGAATTTCTCATGTGGTGACACGCTATTGTATCTCACTTGTCTCATTGCTGGAAAAATAATGCCAGGGTAGCAATCAACTGATTTACCAGTAAAAATGCAAATACAGTCCTTCTGGAGAGTCATCCCTCTCCCCATTTACCCAAGGCAATCCTGATGGGGTTTTTTTTTAGGCAGGTGAATTTATGAGGAGGGCACACCGCATACATCTTCATTGACCGGCCTCACAACTCCAGCACTGTTGACCTCTGAGAGCTTTGGCACAAATTAAGGTGTCCAGACAAGTTTTGAATAATTTGTTTCACAGTGTCAAGAGTCCTTGATCGAGGTAGGAAAAAAACCAGTGTCAAGTGAGGCCGAGTCACCACACAGCTCTTACTTAATGTCCTTTAAGCCGCGGGGTTTCTGATGGGTCGAGAGCCTATGATGAATGAACCTGCTGTCACTGCTTTATCGATGGCAGAGTTTTCAGCCTTTACTCCAGAGATACTCCGCTAACTCAAAGGTCAACACGCTGGCCCCATGCCCCGCATTTTTCCAGGGAGGGACTGCAGCCCATTAGGGCTTTGATCACAGCACAAAGTGCTTATGCCTTGAGCCTCTGAAGAAAAACAACGGAGGTGACCGTCCCACTGGAAAACTTCTCAAGGCAGTGGCATGTGCCAGCAGAGATGTACCGATGAGTTGTTGCAATGAGGAGGGAGCAAGGCCCAGGCAGTTTTAGCAAGAATAAAGCAATGTATCAGGAAGGAAAAAAAGATACCCAACACTAATAAAGGTGTGATGGGCATTACTGCTCTCCTGCACGTCTCATTTGAAGCACTGCAGATGTTGACTTTATGAACTCATATTCAGTGGCAAGGTGACAGCCTGGACGCTGAGGCCGTGGAGCACTGTTTGCCAGGACAGCAGCACTCCCTCTTCCTCAGTCACCTTGCTTTGGGGCTCTGGCACTTATCTTGGCCAACAGACTGCCCAAAGCCATTTTGTGTAGCCAACTGAAACATGGGAAATAGACCAACAAGATGATTACAGGGGCACAGTTGAAGCAAATCTTCGGTCTTCACCCAAGGCATGAGTGATCAAAGCAAAAGAGCATTTGCTCTGACACAAGACATGTTAATGATGCCGTCAAACCCAGGAGCAACTCCAGCCTGGCACTGCACCACATAGAAATGTCAGAGGGCTCAGCAAGCACCAGGAGCCATATCTCAGATGGTTGCAGCTGCCAAGATACTGACAACCTAGACTCCTCTCGTGCTATGGAAGCCACAATATCCCTTCTGAAAGTGCTAGCATCACCACGTCACAAGGATGTTCTTATATTTGTTACCCAAGAAAAAGGAGGGGCACATCATAGCTGTTCTTAAAGGCTGTGGAGAGCCTTGTTGGCAAGCAGAGGACCAATACAAGAGCAATTCTGCAGCAACAGCAATACTCCAGGCCTGCCTACGCTGCAAAGTGACCTAGTGCTCTGCTCATATAAGGCAGAGCAGGCTTGAAAAGCCACAGCTGAAGTCAACACTCTTCCATCCCCCCCCACTATGGGGGTCACTCTTGCTCTTTTATGATTTTGCTGTGTATAATTGTCTCTTAGACAGGGTTTGAAAATCTGAGGCAACAATATTTTATAAAATAAATTGAGTTCTCTATCTGCATAAGAAATATTAAAACATCATCACTGCAATTTTAGGCAGGGAATGTTTATGTAAGAGCATCGTGCAGATGTGGTGAAAGGCTAATAAAGCGATGCTAATTATCTAATCAATCTTTCTTAACCTTTGCTTTAGACACTACATAGCGCTTATGCTAAGCTTAGATCCATTTTTCAGGGTCTAAATAATGTTGTAATCATAGCCGTAATGTGTGGGTTCATTGGAAACTTCTCTTTAAATGCAACATTGTCAGTTTACACAGAAATCTGTCTATAAGCCATCTGTTGCAGAAACCGGTCATTATCAATTTCATCAATCTGTTCCCAAATTTTGCAGATGCCAGCCACCAGGAACCATCTGTTAGTGTCAAAAAAAAAAAAAAAGTAACAATTCAATAAGCAGACAATTTGGGGAGGAGGTGGGGAAATATGTTGCAATATTTGGTGCAAAAAACAAACTTGCTAATTGTTGCAGTTTTACTACTGACCTACAACTTCTTGGGGGGGNGGGGGGGTGGGGGGGGGGAAGGGGAGAGTCCAGGCTCATTGATTAGCCATCAGTGGGAGGGGGGAGATCTCCAGAAGACAGTTATCAACCATCAGCAAAAACAGAACTGGAGAGCTGACACCTACTCCTGCTGTAACATATTGTCCAACAGCGTCCAGTCTGGTGCCGGCAGTGACTTTCCCAAAGTCACCAGTGCAATTAAGCAGCTCTGAATCGAGTAGTTTAAGTAAAGGGAGAGTCTACAAATGGGCTGAAACTGCATGTTTCCATGGATTTCTTCAGAGTTGTGAAATAAAACAAATTCCACATGTTTCTCAAGTGACCATCCCTCACTGCGACGCTCCCAATTGCTGGGACCATCTGGACGCCCGAAAATCTAAATACCTTGAGTCCTGTGCTGGGATCTGGCAAAGAAAGCAGCTCCTGCAGGGACAGCACTTCTCTACAACAAGAAAATATTGCCAAAGCCATGCCGAGCAGTGGGTGGGGGGCCGACCTCAGGGCCTATGGTGGGGCAAGGACCTGGCTTCATGTTCTCAGAAGTGACAGAAGCAGAAGAGATNCAATAAGCAGACAATTTGGGGAGGAGGTGGGGAAATATGTTGCAATATTTGGTGCAAAAAACAAACTTGCTAATTGTTGCAGTTTTACTACTGACCTACAACTTCTTGGGGNAGTCTACAAATGGGCTGAAACTGCATGTTTCCATGGATTTCTTCAGAGTTGTGAAATAAAACAAATTCCACATGTTTCTCAAGTGACCATCCCTCACTGCGACGCTCCCAATTGCTGGGACCATCTGGACGCCCGAAAATCTAAATACCTTGAGTCCTGTGCTGGGATCTGGCAAAGAAAGCAGCTCCTGCAGGGACAGCACTTCTCTACAACAAGAAAATATTGCCAAAGCCATGCCGAGCAGTGGGTGGGGGGCCGACCTCAGGGCCTATGGTGGGGCAAGGACCTGGCTTCATGTTCTCAGAAGTGACAGAAGCAGAAGAGATAAATAAATAACATACTTTCATTAGAAATCTTTTAGTCCCTCATTTTATCGTTTATATATCTGTAAGCTCTCACATTAACCCATCTAACTCAAAGACTTAGATATTAACCACTGTGGTAGTAGCCGTTTGACTACCACAACATTGCTCATGCCTTATATTCCCAATACCTCTGCAAAGTTTGCTTGTTCCTAAGATACCTCTGCTGAAGCCACCACAGTTCCCTGCATGCCATCCTGTCTATGGATTCAGATGATGTAAGAACTAAAAAGCTTTGCCCAAAGCAAAAACAGACTGACAAGTAAGAAAAGCAAAGACAAAGCCGACATGGTGATACTTAACTGCTGGCCAGAACTTGTGACCCTCACTGATGATTACCTTTCCCCTTTGCTTTCCTTGTCCACCAAAGAGACGACTTTGGCAAATATCTGGCAGATAAAAAGGTTACACTAGAATCATAAAGCACAGAAGCTCAACGTTAATAAACTACCCTTGCAGCAA